>JAAKBH010001525.1:0-191567 GCA_019776075.1 Amaranthus palmeri
GATATATAGTAGTATATATTATATATATATATATATATATATATATAGATATATATATATATATATATACATATATATATATATACATATATATATATATATACATATTATCTATATATATATATATATATATATAGATATATATATATATATATATATAGATATATATAAGATAGATATATATATATATATATATATATATATATATATATATATATATATATATATATATATATATACATATTAGATATTATATATATATATATATAATATATATATATATATATATATATATATATATAATATATATATATACAATCCCTTAAACAAATCAAAATTTTGTTAAGGAATTTATAAACTCATGAATATATATTTCACTTAATCCATACATTTAAATTTCTTCTAGCAAATTGAAATTTTGCTAGAGAAATTTAGATCATGAAACAAATTTATTTAAATATTAAAAATAGGTTTTACTCTTATAACAAATTTGAATTTTGTTGAAGAATATAAATCAATGAAAGATCTTATAAAATTTTGACTTAAACCTTTTAACAAATTAATTTTGTTAAAGGATTATACAAATAAAAACTTATATAAAAATACTCAATCCTCCTAGAAGTCATAGGATATCATCATATATAAAATATAAAATATGATTTATTTTAAAGGTAAAAATCTAATATTAACACTTAAATTTCACTTACCCTTGATTTGGAATTTGGATGAACACAGAGTTTTTTTTTTTTTTTTTTTATGTTTTTTTTTTTTTTTTTTTTTTTTTGAGAATCGAAAAACAGGAAGAGGAAAAAAAAACAGAAAAATTCTTTGAGGTAAAAGCAAGTGAAAAGGAATGTAAGTCTTGCATAAGAAGGGTTTCTAAAGGAAAACAATCACCCTTTAAGCTCCCCCTTAACTCCCTCTTAATTGTGCCATAAAACACACTTAAGAGAGGAGTTACAAACCCATCAATTTCCCCGTAATAACCGGCCCCCCACTAACTCACCTTTTTATATTTTTTTTGTCAATTAAGTAATTATTTGTTTAATTGCCTTGATTCAATTTTTATCACACATGTACAATTTCATTAAAGATCAACAACTAAATGTCGATAACCTTGTACGCGATAAAACACGATACCATTTGTCACATATTAACTCACTTAAATTTCTTATACTTGACTATTATTAATTTATTTTAATACCGAATATTCAATAAAAATTAGGGGGTGTTGCAGACTACCACCTCACCCTCGTAACTTGCGTGAAACAGACCAGTATACAACACAACACCGCACATATAAGCACAAATTGTCTTAAAACACAACATTTCAAGTCCAACAAGTTTATTCTTATATTTAAAATACAACAATATCAGGCCAAAGTAGTTTATCGTTATCAGAACTCGCGCGAAATTCCTATCGCCCTCTACCCCCTTTAAATCAGTTACGTCCCTGTAATGCAACTAACCTGAAAGAGGTGAGGGTATTTATCCCGAATAGTGTCCTCGGTTTCCCAAGTAGCTGCCTCGCGTTCGTAATTTGACCACAGAACTTTTACCATGGAAATATTCTTCTGTCGTGTACTACGAACCTTCTTGTCTAAGATTCAAACCGGTTGCTCAGAATATGTCAAGGATGTATCTAATTCCAAAGGTTCGGGATCTAAGACATGAGAGGCAGCAACATGATACCGCTTTAATTGAGACACATGATACACATCATGGACCTTTTCTAAGGAATTTGGAAGAGCCAATCGATATGCCACTTTACCAACACGATCCAAAATTCCATATGGGCTGATGTATCGAGGGCTCAACTTTCCACGAGCACCAAAACGTACCACTCCATGCATGGGCGACACGCGAAGCAACACTTGTTCTCCCACAACGAACTCCTCTGGTCGTCGCTTCATATCAGCATAAGACTTTTGACGATCCTGAGCTGCCATCAAACGATCCCTAATCACTATTACTTTCTCAGTCATCTGGAAGAGAAAATCTGGTCCCAAAGTCACCGCTTCGGTAAAATCATCCCAATAAACCGGACTACGACAACGATGCCCATACAAAGCCTCGAAGTGAGCCATCTGAATCAAGGCATGATAGCAGTTGTAGTAAGAAAATTCGACCAAATCTAAATGTTCATCCCATGATCCTTGCCACTCCATGGCAGTAGCGCGCAACATATCCTCTAAGATCTGATTCTTACTTCTGTTTGCCCGTCTGTCTATGGATGAAACAATGTACTATACAACAACGTAGTACCCATTGCTTGTTGTAAGGTCTTCCAAAATTTTGACTGAAACAGTGTATCTCTATCGGACACAATGGTACGGGGCACACCGTGATACCGCACGACATACTTAATATAAGCTCGGGCTAATTGTTCCATCTCCAAACGACAATTCATAGGAATGAAACATGCCGATTTAGTCAAACGATCAACTATCACCCACAAAGCATCATTCCCTGCCTTCGTTCGAGGTAAACCCAATACAAAATCCATAGAAATATCATCTCATTTCCACAATGGAATTTGTAAAGGTTGTAGTAAACCTCCGGGTCTTTTATGTTCACTCTTAACCTTCTAACAGGTCAAACATCGCGCGATACATATTCTGCAATATCCTTCTTCATTCTTGTTGCCCCATTTGAGTTTTGATGATGACTTAACAATTATAAACAAACAAAAGCTTTAGAGATTATATTGTAGGTCGTATATCCGGTTGTCATAATCGTCGTAGATGGTACCTAAGAAGGTTGTTGAAAGAACGTTGCATGTCAAAGTCAAAGTCAACATAAAGAGTCATTCTTAAAGGTCAAACAATCGAACTAACTATTCCAGTTCCAAGATTGATGAAAGTGAAGTAAGATCAGATGGAAACAGTGTAGTGTTCCTAACGCAGCGAGTCAGAGAATTGAGTCAACTGAAAGTAGGGAAATAAGTTTTCTTTTATTTTAGTTGGTTTCATCATCATCATCATCATCATCATCCTACCCAGTATATCCCGCTCATAGAGAACTATGAGCAGGGTCTGGGGAGGGAAGGACGGCGGCAACTCATACCCGTGAAGGAGAGCACGGCCAAAAGGAGTCCCCCAACTCCAAGATGATAAAGATAAAGATACGTACCTGCCTCGTGGAGTGAAAAACACAAAAAGGTCCAAAGAAAGTAAAAGAAAAGAAAAACTTAAAACAAACTAAAAACACAAACACACAGTAAACTAGGGCAAACAAGAAAGCATGACTCCGCTACCGACTCTAAGAAGAAAGGCCGACGTCTAAAACCTGGATAAGACGCCTCCAACCACTCCTATCCCTTGTCAGGTCCTCAGAGAGGTTTAACTCACGTAGGTCTAACTTTATTTGCTCCTCCCAAGTTTTCTTGGGTCTTCCTCGACTCCTCTTACCCTCTACCATAAAGCTTTCGACTCTCCTCACAGGGGCATCGAAAGTCTTTCTTTTCACATGTCCAAACCACCTCAATCTTCTTTCGCGCATTTTTCCGGATATAGGGGCAACCCCTAGTTTATCTCTAAACTCTTGGTTCCTAATGCGATCCATCAAAGTGTGCCCGCACATCCACCGCAACATACGCATCTCAGTTACTTCCATTTTACGTTCAAAACTCTTCTTTACAGGCCAGCATTCTGTCACATACAATAAAGCCGGTCTGATCGCTACCCGATAAAATTTTCCCTTTAACTTATTTGGGATCTTCCTATCACATATCACCGCGGTGGCTGCTCGCCATTTGAGCCGACCCGCTTGGATACGATGATCTACTTCTCCGTCGATCTCCCCATCCCTTTGGATGATCGATCCCAAATACTTGTACTTGGTCGTACTCTTAATGACTTCTTCCCCGATACAAACTTCTGGCTCCCCTATCGGCTGTGTCCCACTAAAGTCACAGCATAGGTACTCAGTCTTCGTACGACTGATGCGCAAACCTTTACCTTCTAAAGCTGCCCTCCACTCATCCAGTTTACTACTGACCTCTTCTTTAGTCTCTGCTACGAGCACGATATCGTCAGCAAAAAGCATGCACCACGGAACCGTCTCCCAAATAGATTTAGAGATCTCATCCACAATGATCGCAAAAATAAAAGGGCTTAGAGTTGATCCCTGGTGTAATCCAACTTTTACCGGAAAGGCCTCTGTTAACCCCACCGGTGTCTGAATGTTAGTCAAAGCATCGTCATACATATCTCGTATAATCTCAATGTAGGTTGGAGAAATACCTTTAGCCTTGAGGCTATCCCAAATGACTTGTCGTGGTATGCTATCGTACGCTTTCTCCAAGTCTATGAATACCATATGCAGGTCCTTCTTCCGCTCTCTATATTTTTCCATCAGCCTCCTCAAAACGTGAATAGCCTCCATGGTAGACCTACCTGGCATAAAGCCAAATTGGTTCTCTCTTATCACCACTTCTTGTCTAATCCTCCTCTCTATCACCCTCTCCCACAATTTCATGGTGTGGCTTAAAAGTTTGATACCCCTATAGTTTTATTTTAGTTGGTTTGTATGGATGAAATTAAGGCTTCCATAAGGTTTTTAATTGGCTGAAAATAACTAACTATTTAAGGAGTTAAATATTAAATATCCTAATTGATCTCCACTAAAATAGGATTTACTAAAAATAGCTTTAAAACTTCCAAAGTGTGCCGTAGGTATTGGAATAACCTCCAATATGTTTGCCCACTATCCCACATCTTTAGATCATGGGATTAAGGTAAGATTTTATGACTTAAGATTACAAAAGCAATTTTTTTGTAACCGGCATAAGGTTTTTTCGTGTGCCCCATCCAAGAAATCAAGAGCTATCAATTCAAGAAAAGGAAAAGATAAGTTTGTTTTTAATCGCTAATTGAATCCAAATTAATTTCCCTGTGCATTCTTTAGTTTTCATCCAATTTTTGAGTGTGTAAATTAGACTTAGGGAAGTCTAAGGGGAACAGTGAGCAAGATTTTGTAAGAGAAAAAGAGAAATGAGAAAGAGAAGAAGAGAATTGGTCTAGAAGAGAAGAGAAGAAATAGTTTTATGTAATAGAGTTGTAACTACTTAAAACTTACACTACGCCAAAAGGAGTTATATACATCACTTGATTTATAGCACTTTTTTCGGTACGCTATAAAAGAATATCAATCTATAGCCGTTGCAACCGCTGTAAAAGAAAAATTCTTAATTATAGCCGTCAAAACAGCTATAAAAACGGAATCCTTATTTATAGCAGTTCCAACAGCTTTAAATATTACCTTATTTATAGCTGTTGCAAACGCTATAAAAAATTGTATTCTATTATAGTGTTTCCAACAGCTATAAATATAGTTTTCTCATTTATTGCCCTTTCAACCGTTATAGAAAGCAGTATCAAACGCTCATCATCTTATTCAGCAAGAAACAAAAATTCTCATTTGTTTCATCAAATCCACCCCAAACACCTACACCAAATCAAGATTAACAATATCACCTAGACGTGAAATTCAAGAAAAAGGAACTTTCAACTGAAATTGAAGGTAATAATAATAACAACAACAACAACAACAACAACAACAACAACAACAACAACAACAACAACAACAATAATAATAATAATAATAATAATATTGATTAACGACTAATATTTTTACAAATAAAGAATTGAGGTACAAGTCATTAGCTAATAAGTATAATAGTCTTGCAAAAAATATCAAGAAATACCTCTTGGTCTAGTGGCTGAAGTGGTGTGCTTTGGAACTTGAGGTCTCAAGTTCGAATACTGCTAGGCGCATGTTTGTGGAGATAGGAGTTGGCACGCATGGATGGCAGCGCAGGCCTGCGTGGCTCCATGTGGGTCTATACCGACTAACCCAAGACAGTCGGAATTAATACTCTAAATTCCGACGGTTTTGGATAAATAAAGGTTACATTATTTATAGCTGTTATAAAAGCTATAGCATTGACTATAATTTATAGTGGTTCTTAAACCGCTGTAGAAATCATGGAAGACTATTTATAGCCCTAGTGATTTATTGCTGTTGAAAGTATTTTCTATAGCAGTTCATAACAGCTATAAAAAGGCATTTTCAACAGCTATAATTATGCTTTTTTGGCATAGTGTTAATAAGAAAAGTTAAAATCCGGAGTGGTCGTGGTTTGCTTTCTATTAGGCCTAAAAAGTTTCCATGTAAAAATCTTGTGTTCTTTTTATATTTCTTGCATTTGCTTTAAGTATTTTGTTATATAAAAATTCCGCAAAAACAGGGCATAAATACTCATCAAAGCAATACAACAATTCACCCCCCTCTTGTTGCATTCATATTCTCTAAGTGTTTCTACAATTCCCAACCACTAGAACATCAACTTAAGATCTTGATACATCTTGTCACCGCCCGGATGAACTGAAAATTTCGTACAATCCGATTCATCCAACATGCGCTCCTTCAAAGATTTTTCCCCCGTCGGTAAACACCAACGACCATTAAACATCAAGCTTCTATCTTCGTGAACCAAGAATCCCTCTGCTTTTCCTTCCCGAGCTTGTTCCTTTAATTTCAACAGCTTCGGGTCTTTATCCTGAAAATTCAAAATGTCCTCGAAAAATGAAGGCCGAATAGCCAAGGCACTCAGACATTCTTTTAATTCACCCGTACGCACCACCTCCAAGTTCAGCCGAGCAAAGTCCCGATGCAACTCTTCTACTCCATCCAAAGCAGACAGCGAGTGTTTAAAATTTCTGCTTAAAGCATCGGCTACCAAGTTCACTCTCCCATCGTGATACATGAACTCTAAGTCATAGTCCGCCATTAGCTCTAACCACCGACGTTGACGCATGTTCAAATCCCGTTTAGTATAGAGGTACATTAGACTTTTATGATCAGTATAAATTCTGCATTTAACTCCTTACAAGTAATGCCTCCATATTTTGAGTATAAAAACAATCACATCCAATTCCAGATCATGAGTAGGATAATTAATCTCATGAACCTTAAGTTGTCGTGATGCATAAGCAATTACCTTACACTCCTACATCAATACACATCCTAACCCCTTCTTCAATGCGTCACTATACACAGTATAATCCAGCTTAGGGTCAGGTAAAGTAAGGACAGGAACCGTAGTTAGCCTTTCCTTCAAAGTCATGAAAGCGTGTTCACACTCGTCAGCCCGCTCGAACTTCTTATCCTTTTTCATCAACGAAGTCATAGGTCGAGCAATTCGCAAGAAATCCTTGACAAAACGACGATAATAGCCAGCCAATCCTAAGAAACTTCGTACTTCGGTGACACTCTTCGGTGATGACCAGTTTCGAATTGCCTCTATTTTTACCGAATCCACCGAAACACCCTCCTTAGAAACAAAGTGGCCCAAAAACGATACATTTTCCAACTAGAATTCGCACTTCGAAAATTTGGCGTTCAATTTGTTCTCCTACAGGGTCTGTAGAACTAAACGTAAATGTCCCTCATGTTCATCTCCGTCCTTCGAATAGACCAGTATATCATCAATAAAGAAAACCACAAATTTATCCAAGTACACGCTAAAAACTTGGTTCATCAAACACATAAATGTAGCTGGAGCATTTGTTAACCCAAAAGGCATCACGGTAAACTCATAATGCCCGTAACGTGTCCTAAAATTCGTTTTATGTATGTCTCCTCAGCGATCCTCAATTGATGATAACCCGACCTTAAATTAATTTTCGAAAATATCCTAGCTCCCTTCAATTGATCGAGCAGATCATCTATTCGAGGTAACAGGTATTTCTTCTTAACGGTCACCTTATTTAGCTCCCTATAATCAATACACAACCACTAACTGCCGTCCTTCTTCCTTGCGAACAACACCGGAGCACCCCAAGGGGAAACACTTGGTCGGATATAGCCCTTATCCAACAGTTCCTCAAGCTAAGACTTCAATTTGAAATTGGTCCCGTTCCAGGCACCAAGTCTATCGTAAAATCGATTTCTCGTTGCGGTGGCATACCGGGACTTTCATAAGGGAAAACGTCTATGAACTCCTTCACCACCGCGACATCATTAGGGTCCACCTCCTTCTTTCCTTTCTGTATGATGTGGCACAAGTTCAAAGGATGTCCTTGTCTCACAAGTCTTTGCAACTCCAAGGTCGACACTAAGTTTGTTTTAGGCCCCTTGAAAATTTTTTTATATCTAACGTTTTCCCTACGTGGTCCTACCAGCAACACTCTTTGCTTTCTACATTCAATGGTAGCTTTGTATCTTCCTAACCAATCCATTCCCAAAATTACCTCCAAACCCTCTATATTTAACACATACAGATTACTAGGAAAATTAACTTTCCCTATCTTCAAAGGTACATCTTTATACAACTTATCACAATATATAATTTTGCCGAAAGAACAACCACGTTATATGTTACTTTTTCAAAAGTTTCTAAATTCAGTTCGCCTACTTTACTCATTGCCAGAAATAAACAAGTTGCACCCGAATCAAACAATACATTAGCAGCTATAGAATGGATGGTGAACGTATGTAACCACTTCCGTCGCCTGGTCAGCTTCCCTTGAACTGACCGTAGATACCCGTCCACCAGCCGGCTGTGCGTTCATACCTCCCCCTTGGTTTTCCATACGTTGTATTCTTTAACCCTCATCCCGATTACCATCTGTCCGACCTTGCCCCCCATTAAACTGTCATTGGAATCTCTGACCATTGTTACTATGGTGATCTCCCCCAATTGGTTGATTGCCTTATCCTCCAAAGTTGATTTGTTTTTGTTGCCGGCCAGTTGTCGATTCTCGCTTCCTTTCTTTATGTAGCACTCATACTCCCTATGTCCCTTCTTGTGACAGAAATTACATTTAACTAAATTCCCTTCGGAATCCTTTCCGGGGTGGTTTTTCTTACACGTCCTGCAAAAATACTTTCTTTCCTTTCCATCCCGATCGAGCAAAGGTTTTACAGGCCTTGTTTCTCCCTTGTAACCAGCACTCACACCAGTGCTGCCCCCTTGGAACCCCCAAAGGTCTTTGGTTTCTTCAGATAGAATTCTGCAAGTGTTCTTGAGGTCTGACTTACTAATTCCTTCCTCTTCTCTGTAAAACTACTCTTCTCCTTTTCTTTTTCTTTTCGCAAAATATTCCCTACTTGAGCTGCACGCTTATACATATGCTCTAACGTTCTGTAGCGATCATGTAACACCCCTGAATTTCCAACCCCTTAAATGAAACCAAAAAAATCACGAAGGATGGGAGGAAATTCAGTTGTTACATAAAAAAGAAAAAAGAAAGAAAAAATTTTTTCAAAAGCTAAAGATTTACTTTAGAAAGGTGAATGGAAATTTCAGCAGCATTCCTGCTGAAAACTGAGCATATGACAGAAATGGCTAGAGAATTAACAACTTAAACTAATCCACGACATTCAATGCCTTTCAAAAACTATGTCACGACGGAATGATTCATCGTCGGCTCATCAAATCATCAACTCCAATACGGACCGTGGTTCCAGTGTTGATGCATCGGTTTTAACGGCTACAAAAAGAAGTAATTTTGTAGACATACATACAACACTACGCAGCGGAACTATGAATCATGCAAGGAGTCATGTGGCTCTATACAAAAGACATATACAACCCTAAAAGGAACTTTACAAAAATGTAAAAGCTACAAAGCATTGGCTACTAGGGGTGTTCAAAACTACCCGACCCGCCCGACCCCACCCGTCGACCCGCCGACCCGCCTCATAAATGGCGGGTCAAAAACTAAAAAAAATTCAAAGTTCCGGGTCGGGTCATGGGCCGATAATTTATTGACCCGGGTACCCGTTTGACTCGGATAGCTTATTAATTAACTAGACTAGACTGAGGTTAACTAACTAATTACAAAACCAGAATAACTAAATATTTAACTAAAAAGGAAAAGAAGGCAGAAGATACAAGATAGCTATGTTACTGCTGGGCTGATATGTTCATCATTTACACTTGAATTTTAATGCATTTAATTTACTCGATCTTGCTAGTGTAACATATAAACTCGCGTTTGTCTACCTTCGATTGCCTAATATCTACTCGGAATTCGATCTTAAAAAAAATAATTCAATTTGAAAAATCACCAAAAATAATAACCGGGTACCCGGTGTCCTGACCCGTTTTATCCGGGTACCCGCTAACCGGGTATCCGCATTAAATGGGCCGGGGCACGGGCCGCAAAAATAGGTACCCGGTTATGAACACCCCTATTGGCTACTAAGAAAAAGATTGCTATCGTCGTACTCTGCTCTTCCCCCCCAATGCAATGCAACGAAGTTCCTATACCTGTTATGTCAAACTATGATCCTCCTGCTGCTCAACATAATGACCATAGCCACATGTATCATAGCAGGAACATCATAGAAAGTCACGAAGAAAACAACAACGCATACACGTCAGTAATCAATGAACTTATAATAATCATAATCATAGAACAGGGATAGGCAACGGTATAGCACAGCAATAACGAATCTACTCCTCTGTTTAACACTTCTATTTACTCATGAGTTCTTTTTCAAAATGCTAATCTCTCGAAGTATATTCAAGGATAGTGGATCTTCTCTATTCGTGGCATAGTGACATGGCCAAGGACGTTATCAGCCACCCGGCGTCCATGGCAAAGTACGAGCTCGTACCCCCTCCAGCCGACCCTCTCGGGTCCTACCTTCGGGAAACTAGTACACTGGGGGTACTAATCCAGTGAAGAGGCAACCATATTGGGGTTTGCAAGGCCCGCATGGTGACACCTCAGTCAAGGGGCATTATCAACCACCCGGCGCCCAATGACAAAAGTATGCTCATACCCCCTTACGGTGGTCCCGTCGAACCTCACCTAGGGGACTACTAAATCAACCAGATATAATCCAGCTAAGTCACGCCAACTAATCATAATCAAGGCTTCATAATTAGGTAATCACTTCGATACCTGCGTTCTCTACTATTTAAAAACTTGTTCTCTTAGTCTCCCTATAGTTTCATTCTACTTGCCTATACCACTATTAGGGCTATTCGGTAGCAAAGTCTAATTGTTGGCAATCTAATATTCTATTATGATGCATATAATCACAAAATATCCATAATATCTTGAAACAATGAATATGATAAATTAATTATTACGTGTACGTACCTGCAAGCGTCACTGCACGACCCAAAAGTCACAAAATCACCCAACGAAGATCCTACTTTCCTCTTATGAACTGGGGACCTATACAATTTAGGAATAAAACTAATAACTTTCCAATTTACTTTATCCTACACACACATCTCATTCACTACTAGTCACAACCACTAGCTCAACAATAACATAAGTCTTCCCATAAATTTAAGAGAAAAAGTATCGTGTGAGTTTTTCCTTTACATCAACCAAATTTGCGTTATATCGATCTACCTTACTTTAAGATAACATAGTAATTCACACTTTATTCTTACAATATTAATGTAGTGCTAATATGACGACAATGACAAATCTTAAGGTTATCACATCGCACTATCATTTATTATACTCTCCAAGGTTAAAAAGGATAACTATAATCAAGACATCGTAACAAGTAATTTTAACAATTCTCAACAAGTTGACACTATGCTCATAATCTTATTAATATTATGCCTTATGACTTCAATGACTTAGTAAGAATATTCACAACAATCAATTCACAAATACTACTCCCAATTAACACTAAAACCATTTCTATAGTCAACTATAATCCGAATCACTTTCAACTATCACTATAGCAACTCGTAATCAAGCAATCAAGTCTTAAAATAATTTGTAAAATTATTCAATATATCATCATTCCACCAAAGTAACACATAACCATCTTTTTATTCATACTTCAAACTTTAAGTCATAATTATGTTCGATTCATCAAATACACTCTTACCCACAAAGATTCAATGAAAAATATGAAGCTCAACACTTTTCATTCATATTTCTAAAACCTAATTCATAAGTACATTCAAATCATCAATCAAATTCTTACCCATAACAAGATTCAAAAACAAACATACAAAATCAAAACCAAACTTATAAACTTAGTAAAATTCAAATTACAACTAGAGAATTAATCAGGGAAAAGAGATGGCTTACAAAGGGGAACTAAAATTGAGTGAGGGTATAGGTAGTTGTTGTGGCGGAGTGGAGCACAAAATGGGGGAGGAAGGCTACATGGGTGGTGCTATTCCCACGTCAAAGCAGTCGGCTACTGTTGGCGAACAGAAACGCAGCCGTAGCTGCTACCAGGAGGAGGAAAACAGAGCTGTTGCTGGCCGAGGGTGTTGTTGGCCGGCTGTTTGCTGGTGGGGAAGGGAGGAGCTGCTGTGATGTGCTTGTGGGCTGCACCGTGAGTGAGAGAAGGAGAAGAGGGAGGAGAGTGACAGCTAGGCTTTCTAAAACAAGGGTTTGCTCTCACTTTAAAAAAAAAACCCTAACTCATCTAAGTACTTTATTTACTTATTTATTTTTATCTTTGTAGATTAATTTTTTCTCATAAGACCCAACTAAGATAAGTTCCCATTCGAGTCTTCACAAATTTTAATAAAATAATTTTAACTTGAACTCTCTCTAGTTCAATATTTGTAAATCCATTTTTTAATCTAAATACGTTTATAATTAAATCGTACGTAAATGAAATTCATTAAGACTAACTCAACTTAATTTAATATATTTATAAAATCTCCGAAACTAATTAAAATAATAAACTAATGACGTCACAAAAATGACGGGGTGTTACAGATCACTTTCAATATGTTTTTGAATTTCAAAAGATAATCTCAGTTCAAAACGTTGCATTTTCTTCTCTTCGGTGGGTACATCATCTGGGTAGTATTTGATGTACTCCATGAACTTGTTGTAGTATTCATCAACAGTTAAACTACCCATTTCAAATCGAGCAAACTCATTCGACTTGTCCTTTCTCACGTGCAGAGGGTAAAACTTCTCCCGTATAGCCCTTCTAAACATATTCCAATCAAAAAACCCCTTAGTTTGCTACAATGATCCCGCCTTACTATTGGCCAACCAATACTCAGCTTTCCCAGTCAAATAAAAAGCCGTATAATTAACTTTTAATTCTTCTGGACACTCTACTACATCAAAAAGTTTGTCAAATTCTCTTAACCAGTATTCTAGCTCTGATGGTTCTCCCTAACCATCAAAAGGAGATGGTTTGCTCTAGCTAATCCTCTTGCTCATTTCAGAGGCCTGTTCAGACAAGGATTTCACTTGTGGTGTACCAACCCCAGCTAACGCCTTAACAAAGCTCCTTAAAGTTCGGTTAATACCATTTCTAGCTAGACTTTATCGGGAGACAGGAGGCTTTTTTGTAAATAAAGAAAAGGTACTAATCACTAGAAAATCCTAAGATCCTATAGTTTTGAAGGAAAAAGAGGTTTTTTGAAATAAATTTTATGTTTGTAGAATATACACACATATATATATATATATATATACAGCTGTCTATATAAATAAAGATTTTATTAAATACTGAAGATATATTAAAAAATCACTCAAATAAATCATGCATGACTAACAAAACAAAGGAAAAAAGAAAAGGATATAGAAAACAACTCAACATAATACTCCATTGATATTTCTTATTAAATCATAACAAACTTACCATTGATATTTCTTATCAAATCATAACAAACTTACGCCAAGCGTTTACATTATTAGAGGAAGATAATAACTTAAAAAGAGAAAAAAAATAACTAAGGAAAATTATAAAAAGCAAAATAAACATTTGACGCCAAGCATCCATAATGTCAATAGTCTCATCATAACTTCTTATATCAAAGTCTTCATCATCCCCATCGTCCCTAGAGTTGGTGCTGGAACTCGTGTATTCTCCTTCTGATTCCCTATCGCTATCCATCGGGCTTGTTGGTAACTCTTCCTCTTCCTCTTCAGGATCCTCCTCATCTGAACGCTCCCTTCCAAACTCAACCCTAAATCCATACAGATCATAGTGCGATCCCCAATCTTCTCTCTCATCCTCGCTAGAATGTTCTATAGGACTAGGTGGTTCCTGCTTAGGCTCCCACATCTCAAAAACACTCCCAGCCTTAACCCTGGGTTCTGCTAGTGGTGGTTCAAATAAGTACTCATTCCTTAACTGTTCCATATCTATATCGGATTCTTCCTTTATGTGGAGTTCTCCCTCCTCCATGGGCTCTGCCTATTCATAGGGCTCTTCCTCTTCCATTTCTTCTTCCTCTGTGGGATCTTCTTCTTCGTCGCTGTTATACTCTTTTCCTTCTAAGGGTCCTTCTTGTTAGTTGACTCCACTCGGCTCTCCCTGGGTTACTCCTACCCATTTCCTCGACTCGGAAAAGTGATGTAACTTATCTAGATCCAACTCTAAGTCATAACATACCTTATCAGCTTTTGTCTTTATCATTTTCATCCTTTCCTTATAATATTGGATACCCTCACCATCTCTTATTTTCCAAATATCATTATTCAAAACCTCCCTCCATCCAATCTCCAGGTCAAACCTCGATACGTCCCTAGTTTGGTTATGGGTGTGTGGGTTCATTGGGGCCTTTCCTTTGTCCATACTCCTAAACATATGCATAAAACGGAAGTTAATTAAGAGAACGTTTATAACAGAGGTCAGCTATATCACTATGTGATTCTAACGATCTCATTCCAAACATACCACAAAACACATCACAATAAGAGTAATCTACATGCAGCCATTTTATAACACATTGGTCATACCCCAACTCTCTTTGCTAAGGTCAAGTATTCGTTTACCTCTAGGGGAACGTTGGCTCTGATACCAATTGTAATGGTCCGGTTCAAGTGACCCGAATAACCATATGAAAATATGACTCCGGTTCACAACTGGACACTTAGTGGGATTAGTGGGAAAAATCCACTTCCATGATCGTCAACGTTCCACCGATAAAGGAATATAACTAATTAGCAGAATATAAAATATACGATAGTGACAAGTCTATAATAGTTTAATAATACAACTTGAGAACCCATCGGCCTCTACGACGCGTTAAACTAAGTAACGAAACGACAAAATAAACCAAACTAAGTTCTGTTACACAGATGTAAATTATTTTCTACTTATAATTATTATTACATAGAATGTGGTCTTGGTGATATTGGTCCTAACTTGAATCCTCACTCTAGTCCCCACCTGCAATCAACCTGCTAGTCGTCGAACGACAACAAATAGCAAGTTTCAAAAAGAACAATCCAATACACGTCAGAGACAACATACATATAATCAACAAGTGGAATACAAGCAATGAGTTCACCCTCGGATGCAAAGGCTCTAATACGTTTATTCAAAAAAAATCCCCAACGTGAAACGTAGCCCATCCTGCTCGGGTCGTCCAAGTAAGAATTCAATTCTTTTGGAGGAATACACTTGGGAGAGCTAATCCCAAGGAAACCACCGACCTAAGACGCTGCCCGTTCTGTTCGGGTCGTCAGAGGTTAATGTATGCATACCCTCATGGTGACCGTAATGATATAAAACTGCCATGGGAAAAATAATTATATAATCCAATCCAAAATATTAACCCCTTGGGATAACCAACACATAAATCCTCAATTTCCAAGTTTAACTTCATTTAAATTATTTGAGGTGTCTAATCCTTATGTGAGTCACAATGCCATAATCAAGAATGAAACAACATTATTTGCAAAACCACATAAATAGTATGGTCTAAGCGTGTACCTTTAAGAACGAAAACAACGATATTCAAGCACGATAGGAACTTCACCCTCTTATGAATAGAGGTCCTATTTATTGGTTAAAATTAATAGATAAATTAGGAGAAATTAAATTGAACTTAAGGTAAATAAATTATTAAGTAATTTAAATATAATAAGTTTTGAGAGTGGGATACGATGGGATACGTAATTGAAGTGCTTGATTTATATGTATTGTTTGATTGATTATATTTATTGTTATTTTGTATTTGATTTATCTTAGAGTATATTTTAATTATTTGCATGTTGATGTGAGAAGCGACCCACCCAACCCAAACCCTTTCACAAATTATGTTAATGAGTTATATGTTCTATGTTTTAGATTTTGATTAGTATGTTACGGTTAAGTTTCGAGGACAAAACTTCTCAAAGGAAGGTAGAATATGACTATAAAACCATCTAATCAAAGTATATCAGTGTTTTTGAGGTTTGGCTTTATGTTCGAGGACGAACTTTTGTTTTAAGGGGGAGTGTATGTAATATCCGAGATATCTTAAAAAAATAATGATAATAATAATGATAAAATAAAAAAATAAAATTAATAAAAATGGGAAAATAAATAATAAATATTGTAAGATTTAGAACATTTAAACAAATAATAAATTTGTTAAGAATTTATATATAAAAAAAGAGATTTAAATAAAATAAAATAAGATTAGAAACCCAAAAATTTAGGAGAATTTTGAAATTAAATAAAAAAATTGAGTTTAGAATAAAAAAACTTATTTTACACGGTTACTTACAAACAAAATATTTAACTTCCTTCCCCCATTCCTAAAATAACTCCCCATTAAACTCCATCATCCTTCCCCCTTTTTCTCTAATTATATTAACTACCTCATTTTATACTGATAAACCAAACCATTTTTCATATTTGATATTTCACCAAATCAGTTTTCTTTCTTCTTCTTCTTCTTCTAATTCTTCTTGTCTCATTAACCATTTTTTTTTCAAAACACATCATCAATTTATTTTCTCTTTCACAGTATTTTAATTTGTAATCTTTAGCCAATCTATCTACAAATTTCAAATAAAAATTATAATTCAAACGTCAAGTTTGTATAGGAAGTTTGATAGGAGCATACATTTATGTTCTAGGGCTCTTTTCACAAGGTAATTCTCAATGTCCATCTAATTAGGAGTATCCCGTTAATATAACGTGTGTAGAAACACTTAGAGACAATGAACTGTAACAAGAGGGGGGGTGTAACAAGAGGGGGGGTGAATTGTTACTTTCGCCCTTTGAGTATTTTTAGCCCTTTTTCTTGCGGAATTCGAATATTAAAAATACTCAAGACAATATAAAAGAAAACTAACAAAGGAACACCAAGATTTAACGTGGGAAAAAGAACCACGACCCACTAGGGATTTCTCTTCTCTATTATTTTATGTAAATCACTCCTCTATTACATAAAATAACTTCTCCTACACTTTCTCTTCTCTCTACTCTTTTTCTCCTCTCGATAACTCCTTACCGTTTCTCTTCTCTCTTCCCTTTAGACTTACCCAAGTCTAAATACAAATTCACTCAAATAAACCCTTTACAAGATTTATCTAAAATGGATGAATCAAACCAAGAATAGCACAAGGATTAAATCTTGAAATTAATTAGCAATTTAAAATCAATCAAGATTTCCTCTTCTTGAATTTAGAAAACCTCACGAAATATTTTGGGCATAAATATTTTCCGAAAAATATTTTACTCTCAATTGATCACCAAATGTGTCGGTTGTAGAAAATCCTTTAAATAGATTTTTAGATCCAATTTAGCCTTAATCCCATGATCAAAGATAGTGGGAGTTGAGGGCTAATTACGTGAGTGAGTGGTGAGGAAAGCTTGGTAGTTACTCCAAGTTTTCTTGTCTTTTAGCTAAAAATAGCTAAGACAATTTAAGAAAACTAATTTTAAGATCCTAATTTTAAGGAGTCTTTTTAGGAGTTAGTTATCTTAATTTCTTAATTAATTTCCTTGTGCATCCTAGACTAATTCACCCGTACAACAAAACTAAAAAAGAAAAATAAAAATTAAAAATTATTTTCCTAATTATTTTTGTTGACTCCTCCTCTGACCGCTGATCTGGGAACACTGCACTGTCTCCAATTGACCAATATTCGAACTCTGACTTGATCTTGGAACAGTTACTAAGTAATCCCTTTTCAACGCTTAATGGTCCATCAACGACCCTTATAAAGATCGAATATTTGACCTATCAAAACAATCTCAAAGACAAAATATGTTTGTTTATTAAAGTTTATGTTATCATCAAAACTAAATGGGCCAACAAATTCCCCCTTTTTGATGATGACAAACTTTATAAAAAAACTTAATAAAATAGAGTAAAACAAATAAAGTGAACATGCTTGAGATTAACACACATTCAACTAAATTTAGTAAATTAAATCGTTACAAATAATTTACTAAACTCTCATGTAACCATATTACTCTAATAAATAAAAATTTTATAACTTTTTTTTCGAAAATCATGTGGTTAAACATGACTTAAGTTTTTAAATTTAAGACAAAAAATATAAAAATAAATATAACTATAATAATACTTATAAATTAAGAAAATTAACTAAGAAATATAAAAACATAAAATAAAGAAACACAACAATCTAAGTAACTCAAAATATCATGAGCTTTGAGAATCAAAGATAAACAATGTGATATTCAATAAGTCGTATCAAACAACATTTAATCAAATTATCCATAAGTAATCCCATGATGATCATTTCATAAGACAAATAATTCATTTCAAACAATAAGTCCACAAACTATTGTATCATGAAATAAACTTAAGAACATTTTAAACATATAAAGATTTTAGTATTTTAGAACAAACTAAAATAACCTAAAGTTAACCTAAAGTCGTAGGTTTTAGTTATTAGAACAAAACAGAGAATCAATTTCAAGATTAAGCAAAAAACATAAGCATTCACAAGCATTCAATTAAGTTTGTTTGCTACTCTTCCCCCTTTTGGCATCAATCAAAAAGTAGGAGTAAAAATCAATCCATAGCTCTAAGGCAAGCATTAGACAAATTAAGATAGTAAGCAGCAAATTAAGAAAATAAATGCCAAACATAAATCAAGAAAGCACGCATTCAAACATCATAGACCATGGGGATAGAAAATAAAGATGATATGAAGGATGAAAAGTTATGGGTTAGTAAGTAGCATAATCGAAACATAAATTGTTTTGTACCCCAGCTTGGTACATTAAAAGCAAAAGAAAATATTGTTTAAAGATTACATATAAAATGGGCCAACCAAACATTAAATTTTTAATTGAAAACAGAAGCAGGAGGGATCAGGCAGCAGGCTCCTCATCAACAAATTCAGTTTGCACCTCCACTGTGTCAAGCTTCGCACCAAGACGTGTTTCCATGTCGGTGAGTTGCTCAGCAATGGTAGATAGTGAGGCACGAACTTCACTTTGAAACGCAACGAGTTGAGACTGCAAGGAATCAAATTTACCAAGGATAAGATCAATTGGAGTTGGAGGAAAGGGGGAGGAGTCTTTATCAAAACCAGTGGGTGATGGTGGTGATGTAAATGGTGGTGGAGTAGTGGCTATTGGTGATGGTGGTGGTGATGGTATGGGTGACACTGGTTTAGGTGAAGATGGGGCATCAACAGTTTGTTTGGTAGGGTGACTGGACGTAGCTTCATCCTTACCAACCTTAACCTTTGAAGCAAGCCTCGTACTCTTCCTAGGAGCGATTTTAGAATCCTCCTTAATTGGCTTAGTAACCTCCTCATCACTCGAACTATCACTGGAGTCAACCTCCTCAAGTTCCTCCTTTGAAGCTTCCCCCTCAGAAGAGCTTCCTTCTTATCCTCATTCACCTCTGCCTCCTTAGTACTGGCAGAGGGAACAGCACAGTGATCCTCCATTTTCTTTTCTGTCTTTCCTTCTTCCTCAACCTCCTCTTCATTCTCAACTTCTTCTTCATCAAAAACAACCTCATCAACATCTATGAGGTCCTCTAAAATTCCTTTTTCATTAACATTTAAATGTAAATTTTTAAGGCATTTAGCGCCTATTTGATTGTTTGCAGACATGGGGAAATGAAGACCCTCAAGCGGTACACCAAATTTCTTAAAAACACAGGTTAACAACCCTCCATAACCAATCATTAGACCCTTCTCAACACACTCAGACAAGTGAGACACCATCAATGACGGAAAATTAATTTTAATATGGTTAGCCATGCAATAAATCAACGTAGCATCGCGTAAATTTACTTCACTCCGCTTAGAGTTGCGGGGCAAAATGAATCTACGAGCGATGTTGTAAAGCAACTTGTGTAAAGGAGACAACGACATGTGACTAAACCTTTTCTTATCTTCCTGACCAAGAAATTTCAGGACAGTCTTCTCAGTGATACCCGAAAAAACAATTTTGGACCCAACATAATATGTGTCAAAACCAACTGTAGGAACTTCAAACCACTCGCCAATCATCAAACTACTAAATTCAATTTTAATTTCTTTAACTGTACTGGAGCAGACACCGTTTTCTATGGAAAAGTTTTTGATAAACTCACGCATCAAATTTGGGTAAATAGGGTTGCATGAATGATCATACGTTAACTTTTCCCACCCATGATTTTCTAAAATAGCATGAAATTGGGGAAAGAAAGTAGAATCATACCAATATTTGTCAAGTCCAAACCCGACTGACATCTCCTTGGCTACCTCTTCCGCACTATCAGGATCTATGCGCTTGCTCCTTTTAGGTGGTTTAGAAGACGAAGTACCTTTTGGGGTTCCACAGGTTCTCTTTTCTCCGGCATGCATGGATTGTTTTGGCGTGTTGGTCTTGGATGGTTCTTGTGAGGATGAAGGTGGAATGTCAGGGTAGATTACTTGTAATGGCTTGGGTTGAGTGGATTTCGACATTTTCTAGCTTGAAGATGATGATTTTGGGGTTTTCATGATGAGGATGAGAGAAATTAGGGATTTGAGAAAGAAATGAGCTTTTAATGGGTTGACGGTTTTGCAAGAGTAGTACAAGTAAGGTGGATGTGAGTGATGGATGGGACAAATGAGTGTAAGTGTTATAAAGGTGTGAAGGAACGGTTAGTGAGGGGTTTGTACTACTTACTTTATGGCGGTTTTAGGAGGTGTAAGGGTGGTTATTAATTAAGCTTAGTTCGTTGAATATGTCGATTTAGATAACTACCTTCCGAAACACCTCGATGATCCGTCTTCCATTTTATAAAATAATGTTGGCTCACCGAAATAAATTAAAAAAAATAAAATGCTGGAATTTGTGAAAAATAAAATATTTTTGTGATTTTTCGAAAAATAATTTATAATATGTGGGTAATAATATAAAATAATAATATATAATATAAAATAAGTTATGCTACTTGGTCTAATCAGTTCAAACATGCAAGCAATCAAGATTAAGTTTAAGACATAAATTTAAATAGAAGCATACCCAAATCTCGCAATGATTGAATAATCAATCTTGGTTGTTGTGGTTGATTGAACCCTTCCGATTTTTCAAGATGTTTTGAGGAGTAATACTAGCATTAAACTTTAGTGAAGCTTGATCATACCTAGCTCCAACCTCATCTTTTCAAATTGTTCTCTTGGAAGCGGCTTAGTCATAATATCTGCAACTTGATCACTAGTATTGACATGTTTAACAATAATATTTTTATGCTCTACGTTATCCTTAAGAAAATGGTGTCTAATATGAATATGTTTAACTCTAGAATGATGCACCGGATCTTTAGAAATGCAAATAGCACTAGTATTATCACAATAAATAGGAACACATTCAAGTTTAATACCAAAATCTCTTAGCTGTTGTTTAATCCAAAGCATTTGGGAACAACAGGCTGCTGCTGCCACGTATTCAGCTTCTGCTGTGGATAAAGCTACTGTGTTCTGTTTCTTGGAACTCCATGATACCAAACAAGATCCAAGAAACTGTACCATTCCTGAAGTGCTTTTTCTATTCACAAGATCACCTGCATAATCTGCATCACTATACCCTTTCAAGTCATAGACATCACTTTTAGGATAAAATAGGGATAAGTCATCTGTTCCCTTTAAATATCTTAGAATCCTTTTAACTGCCGTATGATGTGATTCTTTAGGATTTGATTGAAATCTAGCACACAAACCAACACTAAAAGATATATCGGGTCTACTAGCTGTTAAGTATAGTAGAGATCCTATCATGCCTCTATACTTTGTTTGGTCAACGTTAATACCGTTAGCGTCTTCGTCTAACCTAATGTTAGTGGCTATGGGTGTATGGTTTGTCTTAGCATTATCTAGTCCATATTTCTTTAGAAGTTCTTTTATGTATTTTTGTTGATGAATAAAGATACCGTTAGCAGTTTGTTTAATTTGCAAACCAAGGAAGAAATTTAATTCTCCCATCATGCTCATTTCAAATTCATTACTCATTAGGTCAGCAAATTCCTTACATAACGATTCGTTAGTAGCACCAAAAATAATATCATCAACATATATTTGAACAACTAAAATATTCGAACCTTTATTCTTAAAGAATAAGGTTTTATCAATTTTACCACGTATGAACTTGTTATCAATCAAAAACTTAGATAATCTCTCGTACCAATGTCTAGGTGCTTGTTTTAGCCCATAAAGAGCTTTGTCAAGCTTGTAGACGTGATCCGGAGAAATTGGGTTTTCAAATCCAGGTGGTTGTTCCACAAACACTTCTTCTTCTAGAAACCCGTTTATGAATGCACATTTTACGTCCATTTGATATAATTCAAAATTCATGAAAGCAGCAAATGAAATAAGAATTCTAATAGCTTCTAATCTAGCTACGGGAGCAAAAGTTTCAGTATAGTCAATACCTTCTTGTTGATTGTATCCTTTTACCACTAACCTTGCTTTGTTTCTAACGATTGTTCCATGTTCATCCAGCTTGTTCCTGAATACCCATTTCAGCCCAATTATTTTCTTGTTCTTTGGTTTAGGTTCCAAGTGCCATACTTTGTTTCTTTCAAATTCATTCAACTCATCTTGCATTGCTACCACCCAATCCGAATCTTGCAAAGCTTCTTCATGATTCTTGGGTTCCATTGTTGAAAGAAAAGCAAAGTGTGCACAAAAGTTTCTCATTTGTGACCTTGTTTGTATTCCTTTGTTCATGTCGCTTATGATCAAGTCAAGTGGATGTGATTTTTGGTGTTTCCACGGTCTTGGAACAAAGTCTCTGGTGGAGACAGATGTGGAGGCAGGCTCACTAACTAGATTCTGATCTGGTTCATCATTATTTCTTTCTTCTTGAATATCTCTTGGAATATCTAGATTAGGAACTGCAGGCTGTTCCAACTCTGCCTGTGGCTCCTGTTCTTGATTTGGTTCAGCATTCTGAACCTGTTGTTCTTCTTCTTGATCTTGCTCCTTTTGTATAAGTTCTTCATCGTCCAAATCAGCAAGACCTATCTTAAAATCACCTGTTTCTTGTTCACTTGTCATAAAGTTAGTTTCATCAAATATTATGTGAACAGATTCCTCAACACACATGGTTTTCTTATTATAAACTCTATATGCTTTACTATGAGATGAATAGCCAAGAAATATCGCTTCATCACTTCTTTCATCGAATTTACCTATATTTCTTTTTCCATTAACATGCACAAAACATCGACATCCAAAGACTCAAAATATGAAATATTAGGTTTAATTTCTTTAAATAATTCATAGGGGGTTTTAGAAGTGATTGGTCTAATTAAAACGCGATTTAATATATAGCATGCAGTATTAACGGCTTCGGCCCAAAAATTTCTAGGTAAACCACTAGCAATCAACATAGTTCTAGCCATTTCCTCTAAAGTTCTATTTTTACGTTCAACCACACCATTTTGTTGTGGTGTTCTAGGTGCGGAAAAATTGTGACTTAAACCATGCTCATTACAATAATCCATAAACTTTGAATTTTCAAATTCTTTACCATGATCCGATCTTATGTGGACTAGTTGATTGTTACTAGATTTCTGAATTTTAGTAGCGAATGCAACAAATTCATCAAAGGCCTCGTCTTTGCTAGATAAAAATAAAGTCCATGTAAATCTACTGTAATCATCAACTATAACAAAAACATATCGCTTACCGCTGCGACTTTGTATTCTCATAGGTCCACAAAGATCCATATGAATTAATTCAAGTGGTCTTGAGGTGGTCACGACGTTTTTAGGTTTAAAAGATGACCTTGCATGTTTTCCTTTAGCACAAGGATCACATACTTCATTCTTTTGAAATTTTAGGGACGGTAATCCTCTTACTAGGTCTTTAGATCGTAAATTATTAAGCAATGAAAAACTAGCATGACCTAATCTTTTATGCCAAAGAAGAGGGTCATCTTCTATAACGCTTAGACATGTTAGACTGGTTTTAGGAACAGTGTGCAGGTCCACCACGTAGGTGTTCCCTTTTCTGATCCCTTCCAGAATGACGTCTCCTGTGTCGTTCCTAGAAATGATGCACTTATCAGAAGTAAAGTTTACAGAGTTACCTTTGTCGCAAAATTGAGAAATACTTAAAAGATTGTGCTTTAAATTCTCAACCAAAAATACATTATCTATAGCATGGGAACTTGACCTTCCTATCTTGCCTTTTGCAATGATTTCACCTTTCATGTTATCGCCAAAGGTCACCGTTCCTCCATCATAGGCTTCTAGTGAGAGAAATTTTGATTTATCGCCTGTCATGTGCTTGGAACAGTCACTGTCGAGATACCATGAGTTGTTTCCCCTCACTAGAACCTGCAAAACGAAATTAGTTGTTAGAGGGTGGAACCCAGCCATCCTTGGGTTCCATGTCGATTATACAAGAATCATATTTCTTAATCCAAACTCTATCGACATATATTTGATTCGTTTTGTTATGCTGTTCCTTTTTTAAACATTGATGTTTCAGGTGCCCAATTTTGCCACAAAAGGAACAGACTTTGTTACTTGGGAGATCAACGTAGACCTTTTTCTTTTTATCATGTTTGTCATATCCTAGACCTTCGGTACCTTTGGTTCTAGCATTAAGAATCCATTTGGGAACTTCTTTGATTTTCCCTTTTTCTCTTGAATTTAATTCAAGCTTAAGTCGATCATTTTCTTTTAAGGCGGATTCTAGGTCTAATTTCATTTGTAAAAGGACACATTTAATTTCTTTATTAGACTCGTAATTTACTTCCATCTCAAATTGCTTAAGTTGATTCAATTCAAATTTTAATATGATGTTTTCTTCTTTAACCTTTTCTATAGCTTCTTTTAACATCACATTATTATCAAGCAATTCAAAGAATCGAGTTTGCACATCAGACCTAAAAGAATTAAGGTAGGATATTTGGTCTTTACACGCTTTAAGGTCTTTTTCAGTTTTGAGACAGATGGCTGTTTGTTTTTCTAAATTTTCGTGAGATTCTAAAATCATTTTAATTAATCTATGTTTATCCAATTTAAATAAATAATCAGACGATGGATCAGTAGACAGTACCTCTTTTCCTTTAGCCTTTTCATCATGCGTCGCCATGAGACAAAGATTGGCTACTTCTTCTTCTTCAACGGGAGCTTCGGTTTCGGTCTCGCTTTCGGATTCTCCCCATGCAGCTATCATGGCTTTGCGTAAATCGGCTTTGTTGAAATTTCCTTTTGTAGGTTGTCTTCCTGTTTCTCTTGCTTTCCCTTTGCCTTTCTCATTTTTCCATAATGGGCAGTCCTTGATTAAATGCTCGGTACTTCCACATTTGTAGCATTCATATGTTTTGGAATTTGAAGTTCCTCTTTATTTGTTGTTTCTTTGATTTTTATACTTGTTGTTCCTGAAGAACTTCTTGAACCTACGTACCAGCAAGGCTGCCTCTTCCTCATCAATTTCTGATTCTTCTTGATCGTTTGCTGTCAGAGCCAGACTCTTGTTCCTAGAACTGTCAGCTGTTCCCAAATGTAATTCATGAGTCATAAGAGAACCAGCCAACTCTTCCAGATTAAACTTTGTGAAATCTTTAGATTCTTGAATGGTTGTGACCTCTGCTCTCCAACGATCATCTTGAGGTAGGCTTCTTAGGATTTTTCGCACTTGTTCATCTGAGGGAATTAGCCTTCCAAGAGAGACAAGCTCATTCGTGATATTCGTGAACCTTGTAAACATTTCTTGAATGCTTTCTTTAGGTTCCATCACAAATCTTTCGTATTTGGACATGAGCAAATCAATCTTGGAACGCTTAACTTCACTCGTTCCTTCGTGGGTAACCTCCAGCAGATCCCAAATTTGTTTGGCGGTTCTGCATCCTATAATGCGATTATGTTCGTTTGGACCAATCCCACAATGAAGCAATTTAATAGCAAAAGCATTCATTTCCATCTTTTGAAAATCTTCTTTCTCATATTCTGTGATAGGTTTGGGAACAGTCTCGTTATTGGAGTTGGTAGTTGTTACCTCAAAATCTCCAATTTCGATGACTCTCCAAACTTGATAATTTTCAGCTTTGATGAGAACTCCATCCTGTTTTTCCAATATGTATAGAATTTGCCATCGAACATAGGTGGTCTCTGAGTAGAGTACCCTTCTTCCATGCGCTCGTTCATTTTCTGCATCTCTAATACACCAAGATACGGCTCTCAGGGTTTCCTGATCAAATGAGGAACAGGGCTCTGATACCAATTGTAGAAACACTTAGAGACAATGAACTGTAACAAGAGGGGGGGTGAATTGTTACTTTCGCCCTTTGAGTATTTTTAACCCTTTTTCTTGCGGAATTCGAATATTAAAAATACTCAAGACAATATAAAAGAAAACTAACAAAGGAACACCAAGATTTAACGTGGGAAAAAGAACCACGACCCACTAGGGATTTCTCTTCTCTATTATTTTATGTAAATCACTCCTCTATTACATAAAATAACTTCTCCTACTCTTTCTCTTCTCTCTACTCTTTTTCTCCTCTCGGTAACTCCTTACCGTTTCTCTTCTATCTTCCCTTTAGACTTACCCAAGTCTAAATACAAATTCACTCAAATAAACCCTTTACAAGATTTATCTAAAATGGATGAATCAAACCAAGAATAGCACAAGGATTAAATCTTGAAATTAATTAGCAATTAAAATCAATCAAGATTTCCTCTTCTTGAATTTAGAAAACCTCACGAAATATTTTGGGCATAAATATTTTCCGAAAAATATTTTTCTCTCAATTGATCACCAAATGTGCCGGTTGTAGAAAAATCCTTTAAATAGATTTTTAGATCCAATTTAGCCTTAATCCCATGATCAAAGATAGTGGGAGTTGAGGGCTAATTATGTGAGTGAGTGGTGAGGAAAGCTTGGTAGTTACTCCAAGTTTTCTTGTCTTTTAGCTAAAAATAGCTAAGACAATTTAAGAAAACTAATTTTAAGATCCTAATTTTTAGGAGTCTTTTTAGGAGTTATTTATCTTAATTTCTTAATTAATTTCCTTGTGCATCCTAGACTAATTCACCCGTACAACAAAACTAAAAAAGAAAAATAAAAATTAAAAATTATTTTCCTAATTATTTTTGTTGACTCCTTCTCTGACCGCTGATCTGGGAACACTGCACTGTCTCCGATTGACCAATGTTCGAACTCTGACTTGATCTTGGAACAGTTACTAAGTAATCCCTTTTCAACGCTTAATGGTCCATCAACGACCCTTATAAAGATCGGATATTTGACCTATCAAAACAATCTCAAAGACAAAATATGTTTGTTTATTAAAGTTTATGTTATCATCAAAACTAAATGGGCCAACAACGTGCTAAGTGAAAATTGATGTGTTTAAATGGGATGTTTGATTTTATATGATATTATTATGTTTTAGATATTTAATTCTCAAAATTATACTTACTATTATTTTTTGTCAAACTTTGAATTTATGATTGTTATTTTGATAAAATGAATATTATTATTTTAATAACAAAATTTGATACGGTTTGAAATTGAAAGAAAAACATTTATCTTATTATTTTATGGAAATTATATTATTATTTTAATAATGGTTTAAAAAGACGATTTGAGTCGAAAGAGAAATATTTATGATTTCAATTGTTGTTGTCACCGATTGATACTAAAATGGTGATTTGTTGGATAAGATTTCAGCTGGATATTTCTGAGATATATATTTATTGAGAAAATTTATAATCATTTTACATAAAATGTATAATGTAAATGTTTGACCATATGTTTATGTGCTCGCGACTAATTATTAAAATATATTAAATCACGTAAAGTGTAACGATGGGAATGAAGCTCTTATATTTGTTGTGATCCAAGTATAAAAGTGATGAACAGGTTGCCCTGTTTGGTTAGTATAGCTGCCGACAGGTTATTATTATTATTTTTGATGCTCGATACGATTTTTCGTCTTCCTTCTATTTGTTGTGATCCAAGTAGAAGGGGTGTATATACTAGGGTTACCTGAGACTACTCTGCTGGCGTTGATGAATTATTTCGGGTGACGACCTCTTGATGAAGTAGGTATAGGGGTAAAGCCTCGGCCTACTGGCGTTCTCGTTCCCTCAAATTAAAATTTGATATATGTGTTGTCGCCATTAAATATCAAATTAATTAATTGGCTTGTGTTTTGTTTTATTCTATTTTATACTCATAAAATTTGATCGTTAACTCAGCTTGATAATATTTTATTTTCTACAATTATTTCAACTCAATTATATTTTATTTTCTTAAATTATTTTCAAACTTAACTGTTTAACGAGATAGAGTTGGAATTACTCAGTTTATCTGATTTTAGGAGTTTTCCCTTGTTTTTCTTGTATTCTTATTTTTGCAAGTGGTTGATCACGTGGGGATCGTAGAGTGAGATTCAACTAGAAAAAATGGTTTTATTAGTAGTCACGTCTCTGTTAAAATTTCACTTCCAATTGTAAACATTGTTTAGTTCTTAAATTGTATCGCATAGAATTATTTTATATAGTTGTTTAGCCTTACATTTATTCCTTATCAGAGATAGATGTGGCGGTAACGCTCCCATGATTAGGTTTGGTTTATGTTTTCCTTAAAAAAAATTCTTTTTAAAATTTGGACCTATTTATGGGGGTGTTACACACACAAAACCAACAAGTATTAGAACGTGTTTACACATTTAACTCATTTCATACCACTAAAATATCAATAAGACTTGATAATTTTAATTGCTTTCATCACTTTCCTAATAGTTTAAAATTCCATACTTGACCAGAAACATAAACTGCCAATTTGGATAGTTTAGAAAATACAAATGGAAAATCCAACTTCACCACTACGTCCGGAACGCATCAATTAACTTGGATACCAATTTTCATAATTTCTAACATTCATTTACTATTTTTAATTATTTTAAGCGTTTTAACGACTTTTAAACACATCGGTTAAATAAAACGACAACGAAACGCACCCAACACATTGAAAATGAGGCGCCACACCGAGGCAGCTATTGCTGTCCGAAAATTTCATGCTACTTATTATTTCACATATTTATTATTCGAATTATAAAAATCCACTTTACAAATCATGGCCAAGGAAACTAATAAAAACCGAATCCACAAACAACACAATTTATATTTCTTATCACACAATCACTTAATATTTTCACCCACATATAATATTATTACACACATAAATCCATCCATCATAAAACACAAAGTCATCAAACTAAAACATTCTCAAACATAAGACCTCTCAAAATACTTTAAAATTAATAAATTAAAATAATGGAATTAAATACTTGATCCTCTCACAAATTAAATTTTGTAGGGAATCATAAGCCAAAATAACCCTTTGAATCTAATTTTCTATATATATATATATATATATATATATATATATATATATATATATATATATATATATATATATATATATATATATATATATATATATATATATATATATATATATATATATATATATAATATATAATATATAAATTTCAAAATGCTTAGTGAGAGAAAGAGAAAGAGTGGTGAAAGGATTTCAAGAGTCAGCTGCTTCCACGGTTCGCATAGGTTTTCCAATTGTCATGCTGAGCTGGCAGTGGACAGGCGGTGCGACCATCGAGGGTTTGCTCTCCCCAACCGACGGTGGGTGTCTCGGGAGTCCTCGCTGTCTACCTCCGGCAACACAACACTTTTTGTGGACTTCCTACCGGTGGGCATATCAAAAGCTTGGGTTCAAGATTTCTTCTCTGCTTGCGGAAAGGTTCTCGATGTTTTCATCTCTAAAAAAGACAGAAAGAATAACAAACTTGCTTTCGGTTTTGTTCGTTTCAACAACATTGAAGAGGCTAGGAGTGTTGTGAAAAGATTTGATGGCTCTTTGATCAAAAATTGTAAAATAAAAGTTGCTTTGGCCAAGTATAACAGAGACGGGAAGCCATTTGAAGGAGCGAAGAAGGTGGACAGTCGGTCTGAAACAAACCCAACTGACATGGAGAAGATAAAACAAACCCGTAAAGGTAATATAAAATTCCCTTCATTTAGGGATGACAGGCGGTATGTGGAGGTTGTTCAAGGGGCACGTGCAAAGCCGACGACGGAGGTGATGCCGAAGGGGTCTTCATCACAGAGACGGCATACCATAACCATGGAAATGGAGAAGATAACAAGTAATACGGAGAAGCAAGATGATAATTCAAAGGAACGTCAACTTTACTTTATGATGAAGGAGAATCCTGCCATGGTAAAAAGACTTGAGATGGCGGCAGTAATAGAAGTTGAGACACCAACTGACATGGAATACGTCGGGGAGAAGGTCACGGCGAAAAAGATCTCGGTGGTATGTATATCATCCATTTCTCCTACTAAATGTATTCTTTTTTATTGAAAATGAAAGCTTGTTAAACTCAGCCCTAGAAGAGTCGTCGGACCTTCGATTGATGTTCCCAACCGTGCATAAATGGGGCGAAAAAGAATACTACCATGATAGACTTATGGTCATTGAATGCTCGGGATTAAACCCAACTTGCTTTAGCTATGAAAATATTGTGATGATTGGGGAGCTTTAGGGAAAGGTGTTAAAGGTGGATGATGAGTGGAATTGTATGCATACGTTGACCTCGGCAAGAGTGGTAATTAGAACTGAAATCCAAAAACGAATTGAGTCGAGTGTGAAGGTGACATGGGAGAGAGGTTCATGCACTGTATGGGTTAGGGAGACAAGCTTGGAAGATAGAATTATTGAAGCAATGTTAAAGAAAGATGACTCACTTGATGATGAAAGTCCTAATGTGTTTGTGAATGAAGACAACTCGGTGGAACCTACTGGGGCTGGGCAGAATGTCTCGTTGCAAAATGATACAGAACAGATAAATGACGTGAGTCGTGATATACAAGGAGGTGAGCTTGAATTAAGGGAATCATCAAAAGGGCATTACACAGTAGCCATCATCCTAACCTGGAGAATGATCAATTTGTGGAGGGTGTATTTGAACCAGAAGATACTGAGGCTGATGGTTTTTTTCTCGAAAATAATTTGGTTAATTGCAATCCTGGAGGCATAACAACAAATGCAAATGAGCTTGAAATGGCAACACTTTATAATAATTCCATGCCAAATTTGGAGGAATGGTTTGATCCAATTTCTTCTATCGAGTGCACACTAACCACGCAAGACATGACTAAAAGCGTCCCAAGAGACAAACAAAGGGGGAGACCGAGGCGAGCTACTGTTTCACTTCCTGAACCAGCTGCAGTACCATCATCATGCACCATCGAAGCCAATGAAACATGCAGAATTGCAAAAACACTCGGAATTAGCTCGTCTAATGAAGATGAAGTGATTAAGGAGCTCAGAAAATCAAAACGGTTGCAACTTTTGGAGGTGGAGAACAACTCTAACGGGGGTTGTTAGTAAGTTGCTTTCTCTTTCTTGGTGTTTATTTATTTTGTTAATATGAATATATTATTGTAGAATGTTAGAGGGGTGGGAAAAGGTGAGAAATGCATTAGCATAAAAAATTTGATTTGCAAGAAGAAAATATCCTTTGTTGGCTTGGTTGAAACAAAACATAAACACTCTTTTAATCGTAGAGTGAGACGCATGTGGGGAGTTGATGGGTATGATTGGTGTGAGTCTTTTGCGTCAGATAATCACAGTGGTGGAATCATATCAATATGGGATCCCTTGAAATTTTGTGTGTCTCGTAAATACATTGGTGATAGATGGATATTTCTGGATGGATGTGTTGTCAATGAAAGTTTCAATTGCTGTATTGGGATTGTCTATGGGCCAACAAACCGAGTGGATAGGAAACGTATGTTTGATGAGATAAAAAGCTTGATGTGTTCGATTAACAAACCCACATTAGTCTTGGGGGATTTTAATGAAGTTTTAAGCCCGGAGGAGAGAATTGGGCAAGCAAGGAATGAGTTGAGTATGAGAGAATTTAGAGAATGGGTTAATGACTTAAACCTAAACGATTTGCCGCTGCATGGTATTCGTTTTACATGGGGGAGATTACAATCCATGAGTAAACTTGATAGATGTTTGTGTGATAATGATTGGATACTCAAATTCCCCAGCCTTCGCTTGGAGGGGCTAAAGAGGGGGTTCTCTGATCATAACCCGTTATTGCTCTCACTTAAGGATAATAGAAATTGGGGCCCGAAACCATTCCGATGCTATGATGTGTGGTTCACGAATCCTGGGTTTAAAGAGCATATTAGAGAAGAGTGGAGTAATTGTCCCAATTTGAGTTTGTTTAATAAGTTGAAAGCCTTAAAACAACCGATAAAACAGTGGAGCATTGAGAAGTTTGGAGCAATGGATAATACCATATGTAGATTAGAAGACGAATTGCATAAGCTCCAACAGATTGGGGAATCGAGGCAATTGGAAAATATGGAACATGCTAGAGTTCGGGCTTTACAAAGTCAGTTGAATAAATGGCTTATCAGGAGGGAAAGGATATGGAGACAAAAGGCTCGATCTTTTGGGTTTATCCTTAAAGACCATAATACAAAATTCTTTCATGCGTCTACCATAATGAGGAGAAAAAAGAATGAAATTGCCCAGTTGAGTATTGATGGCCGAATGTGTACGGGTGTGGAGGAACTAAGAAGAGAAGTTAGGAGATATTTCGCAGCTCGATTTGCTAAGGATGATAGTCCTGAATTTGATTTTGATTTAGGCAACCACCCAGTGCTTGATGATATACATGCAAGAAACTTGGAGAGTATACCAACTAGGGAAGAAATTAAACAGACAGTTTGGGCTTGTGGAACTGATAAAGCCACTGGATATGACGGTTTCAACTTCAAATTTTTCAGAGAAATGTGGGATGAATTACAGGATGATATCTGCAATTTTGTGATAAATTTCCTTGAAAATGGAGAGGCATCGAGAGCGATTAATGTTACTTGGGTGACCTTAATACCAAAAGTGGAGAACCCTACATCTATTGAGGAATTCAGACCCATTAGTATGGTGGGTGCCCTATACAAAATAGTCTCAAAATTGCTCTCTTTGAGACTTAAGGATGTGATTGCACCTCTTATTGATGAGTCCCAGTGTGCTTTCGTAATGGAGAGACAGATCTTGGATGGTGTTTTAGTAGCAAATGAGGCTATCTCATAATTGAAGAAAAAGAAGATCCCAGGTGCGTTGATCAAGCTTGATTTCCAAAAAGCTTATGATTCAGTAAAGTGGTCATTCTTGAAGAAAGTAATGGAAAAATTGGGTTTGGGCCGAAATGGGTAAAATGGATCATGAACTGCATTTGTAATAGCTCGCTTTCCATATTGCTTAATGGCTCACCTCTCCAGCCCATAAAAATGGAAAAGGGGTTAAGACAAGGAGACCCACTTTCACCATACCTTTTTATCCTAGTCAGTGAAGCTTTAGTCTGTTTGTTGAAAAGAGCAGAAGAGTTCAGACTTATTGAAGGGGTCCAGATTGGTAAAGATAGAGTTGGTCTCAAACATTTACAATTTGCAGATGATACACTCATTTTTGTTCCCCGATGCAATAGGGTTGTTAAAAATTATTTCAGGATCCTTGATGTTTTTGCATTGATGTCAGGTTTAAGCCTAAATTATTCCAAATCGAATATCATCTCATGGCAATCCTCAAATGAACAGTGGGCGAAAGGTTTGGCTCGTGAATATGGGTGCAGTCATACTGTGTGTCCTATCACATATCTTGGGCTTCCTCTTGGTGCGAATATGAATAATTGTTTTGTGTGGAAACCTGTGATTCAAAAGGTTGAAAGGAAATTATCCAATTAGAAGGGAAAACTACTATCCAGAGCAGGAAAACTCACACTTATAAAGAGTGTCCTCAACAGCCTTCCAATCTATTATCTTAGTATTTTCAGGATGCCTAAGGCAGGTTCTCTTAAGATTGTCAAACTTCAGAGGAGATTCTTTTGGGGGAATTCACAATCTGGTTACTTCCCTACACCTCTAGTTAATTGGGACTCCATTGAATTACCAAAAACCATGGGAGGACTTGGTGTTGGTAACATCCTACATAAAAACCTCATCCTTTTATTCAAATGATGATGGAGGTTTTCAGAGAGTAATAGCACACTTTGGAAACGCATTCTAATGTCTGTTCACAAAATAAAGGATCTCAAGGCTTCTTCAATGACTTTTGAGAATGTGAAGAGTGGTATATGGGGGAACTTGTTGAAGAATGATTCAGACACTACAAAGATCAGACATATTATCGAAGAAGGCCTTAGTGTTAGGATTGGGGATGGTGAATCTGCTAGTTTTTGGCAAGATAAGTGGGTGTCAAATGGCCCACTTAAGGATCTTTTTCCTAGGTTGTACTCAATTGCTGAGCATGGTAATGCGATGGTTAGCCATATGGGGCTATGGCGCAATGGGGTTTGGGTGTGGAATTTAACCTAGAGACGACAATTGTATGATTAGAAGAAACAAGACCTTGATAGACTAATGCTTCTTATTATGCAGGTATCCCCAATCCCTGGAGAAGCTGATGGTGCATTTTGGCATGAGTGTCGACTTAGCAAATTCCCCATTAAAGACATTGTTGATAGATTCTACAGCTCATATACTCCGATACTATCTGCTGATGTTTGCAGGATTATATGGAAGATGAAAGTGCCTCCTAGAGCTCAATTTACTCTTTGGCTTGCAAACCTGGAGAGACTCAAAACGGGAGATATGCTAGTGAACATAGGCATTATTGACTATGCAAATGGTCAATGCCCCTTCTGTGACTCTACCTTAGAAACAAATTCTCATGTGCTCTTTACTTGTGCAGTTTCTTGGAGGATTTGGATGGATGTTCTAGCATGGTGGGGAGTGAAGGGCGTTTTTCACTCTAGATGCCCTTTATTCACTACTTCATGGAGAAGCTTGAAGCCTAGGCGATGTGGTGTGAAACTTTGGAACCTTATTCTTGGATGCACGATTTGGTCGCTGTGGTATGAAAGAAACAAAATAAAATTTGAACAGAAGGCCTGCAATCCAGATATTATACTTTCCACCTTGAAGATGAGAATTGCAAGCTGGGCAAAGGAGTTCCTTAGCTTAGATATGGCATGGAATCCCACTTTCTTTGAATGCCCGATGGATTTTTTGTATTGATTTTGTAATGGTTTTCTTGTAGTTGTTTTTGATTTGGTTGGGCCTGTTTTGAGCCCTAGTGATGTTGTAAGTCGTTTTTTTTAGATTTTGGTGATGTATGGGGTCGGGCTAGGTCTGGGGGTCTAGATTGTGTATGGTGAGACTCATTTTGACATCTGCATAGTGTGGCCTATCACTAGTGGAAAAAAAGTCATTTGTTGCGACACATAAGCTGCGGTTGTTCATAGACGCAGCTAAAAATAGAACAAAAATATCGCGAAAAAAAAAAATTAAACATAGGCTGCGGTTTTTACAAAAACCGCAGCAAATAAACCAAAAAACATATATAGGCTGCGGTTTATATATTGGACCGCAGCTAATGTCCTTAAAAAAAATTATTTCAGCCCAATTCAAGCCCAAAATGAAAGAAATCCCAATGTCCTTAAAAGAAACCCTAATTGGCCGGCTCTCATTCCTTCTTCCGTATGAAAACCCATGTACTCTTCAGATGCGCCTCTCATTCCTTCTTCCTTATGAAAATCGATACTCCTTCAGATGCTCCTCTCATTCTCATTCCTTATGAAAATCGATACTCCTTCAGATGCGCCTCTTCATTCACCATATCTCTGCGCCTCTTCATTCACCATATCAATCAATGGTAATTTATGTTTAATTTCTAAAAAAAGCAAGTTTTTAGATCTGCAAACTTTGAAGTATCACATGGTAATTTAAGTTTAATTTCTGTAAATTCGTTCTTGATGTTCTTGAATATTCATTCTTGTTCTTGAAGTTCGTTCTTGAAGTTGTTTTTCTATTTTTGATTTCGATTTTTGATTTCGTTCTTCAAGTTGGGATTCAAGATTTCTGGGTTGCTGTTCAAGATTTGATTCAAGATTGAAGATGTTCAATATTTGATTCAAGATTTCTGGGTTGCTGTTCAAGATTGAAGATTTACATCTAGCATTTTTTTTTCGATTTTTGTTTGATTTCATGTATTAATTTTTGTTGTTTTTCGATTTTTGTTTGATTTTTATTTTTATTTTTCAATTTTTGATTTTTGTTAAGCATGATTAATGTAACACTGATAATGTAATATTGATAATCTAATGGAATTATTTTGGTTTTTGTTTGATATTCACTGATTATTGTTTGATTTTGGTTAAGCATTCATAAAGATTATATCACTGATTATTTTAGTTGAAGAAGAAGACTACACTGATTCAATGCATAAAGAAAAAGACAAAAAAAATAAAAATAAAAAAGGAAGTATTTGCTGCAGTTCTTTATGTCTGCAGCAATTAATTTTGTTTTGTTTTCTAAAACACACTATTAGCTGCGGTTTTTAGGACCGCAGCAAATAAAAAAAAAACTCATTTGCTGCTACAATAAGTGCTGCGAGCTAAAACCGTAGCCTATACTGGTAAAAAAACCGCAGCAAATGTCGTTTTTTCAACTAGTGTATGCGATGTTCTGAGTGGCCTGGTTTTTGGTCCATTGGTCCAATGGCTTTTTCCCCTCACGGGGTTTTTTATGCCGGCGGTCCTTAGGCTCCCATCTTCTAGTGTTGGTGTTTCTTTTATCATTAATAAAATCCTTCCAAATTTGCAAATATATATATATATATATATATATATATATATATATATATATATATATATATATATATATATATATATATATATATATATATATATATATATATATATATATATATATATATATATATATATATATATATATATATATATATATATATATATATATATATATATATATATATATATATATATATATATATATATATATATATATATATATATATATATATATATATATATATATATATATATATATGTATATATATATATATATATATATATATATATATATATATATATATATATATATATATATATATATATATATATACAAAAAGTCAAAAAAAAAATCAGGTTTAGAGAGAGAATGGCGCGTGGTGAGGCGAGCGCCTAGCTGTCTCCCACCACTGTTCCGTACACAAACAACCACCGGCATCCATGAGAGGAGGGCGAAGTTCACGGGGAAGAGGAAGAGGTAGAGGGGAGGACTTAAGGGACCTTAGCACCATAACTAGAAGTGGGAGTGAGAAAGAGAAGGCTAGGGTTAGCGCTGAAACTGGAATTGAAGAAGGACCGGCTGAATTGGAGCAACAAGAATCCGGAATTCATACCAGTAATATGGCAGACAATGTTTCGAACAGTGGGGAAATGAGTAATAGTGCAATGAGTTTAGAATTGAAACAGCTGAAGGACCAATTTGCTGAGTTGGTTCGCATAATTTCGAAGGATACTAAAGAGGCAGAACAAGGTCAGAACGATGGGTCAAAGCCTAATTCTGTTGAAGAGGAGTTCCCTCCTTTATCTAAGAGACAAGTAGATGGCGCAAAATCCTCATCTTCTCCCCAATTGATGAATTGGAGAGACAAGGTAACTAGCTCTGTCTCACCTAGTGGTATGCATCTTAGTTATGTTCCTCCTGTGGTAGAAAATGGTTGTCAAGTTGTTCATATTGATGCTCATGATACTAGTGATTTAGTTAAGTTGTGGGAAAGAGCTGTGGTTGTTTATGTTGTTGGTAGTAGTGTTTCCATAGATGTCCTTAAAGGCTTCATTCGCAAGCATTGGCTTAATGTTAGTATGCCCGCTATCCATCTTCATGAAGAGGGCTATTTTATTATGAGATTCAACACGGATAGTGAATGTGAGGAGATAATTAAAGGGGGACCATACTTCCTTAATCGTGCACCTATGGTTGTGAAGAAATGGAATAGGAACTTTGATTTTAAAGAGGAGATTATGAGAGTCATTCCGGTGTGGGTTAGGCTTCCAAACCTCCCACTCCATTGTTGGGGAAAGGATACTCTAAGTAGGATTGTAAGTGCTCTTGGAGTTCCAATTCTTGCGGATGAATGCACGGCAAAACAATTAAAGGTGTCCTATGCTAGAGTCCTAGTAGAAGTTGATGTCACGCAAGATTTTGTCAAGGAGATAAAAGTGAGAGATAATATGGGAAAGGAATTCGTCCAACTTGCTATACCGGAATGGAAACCGTTCTTTTGTCGGAAATGTGATAAGATGGGCCATAATTGTCACGGGCTAGCAAATGAAAAGCAAGGCCAATCTAAAAAGAAAACTAATGAGGAAGAAGGCGAAATGGGAGGAAAAAAAATATGGATACCTACAACTATTGCTAGTATGCTAAACGGTATCACTAGTGTGAATGACCTTAAGCTAAGAATTGCAGAGAGTTTGGAGGGTAATAACAACAAGAACACAGAGGGTACTCATGGGATGACAAATGAGGGCAGTGATACGCTGGCCCTAAAGCCTGTTGTGCACGACCAGCACAGTCTGCAATCTGCCGCAGCTGTTACTGTGTCCTCCCAGCAGGTCCATGGCACTGATATAGCAGGACAGGAGCTGTGTACTGCTTCTCCTGATGTGCACGATAGACAAGAGATGGTAGATGAAGGTTGGACTCCAGTTTCTAATGGCAAGGCTGCCAAGAGGCTTCAAAGGTCAGTAACTCAAAGGGGCCTGGTAATTGAGACAGCAACAAAGAGTGGTGACAATAACTCAGCAGTGAATGAAAATGCAGTAGTGGATGAGTGTCAAAGGGACGGGAACCCTTCAATTCCCTCCCGAAAATGATAATTACAGCTTGGAACGTGCGGGGCATGAATAGCCCCATAAAAATCAGGGAAATTAAAGCTTTCCTTGAGAATCGTAATATAAGTGTAATTGGGATGGTGGAAACTAAAATCAAAGCTACTAATGCAAAGAAAATTCAGCAGAAGTTTGGGAACAAATGGAGTTGGTGCACTAATTATTCTCATCATGATAAAGGCAGAATTTGGGTAGGGTGGAGGCATGACAGATGTAAGATAGAGCAGTGTGACTCTCATCAACAGTTCTTGGCAACCAAAGTTACCCCCATTAACTCAGACACTAGTATGCATATTGTGTTTGTCTACGGGCTTCACACAGTCACTGATCGTAGACAGTTGTGGGATGGTTTGTTAAAGCTGGATTATAATTCGCCGTGGTCTATACATGGGAGACTTCAATGCTATTTATAAAGATGAGCACAGGATGATGGGACGCAAGTGAACACCTATGAGACGATGTGATATGCAAAATTGGCTTGATAGGAAGGATCTCCATCCTCTCCCCCGAGCGTGGTCATTAGTTCTCCTGGTCGAGCAGGAGAGGAGGGAGACAATCGCATCCTCACAAAAATTGACCACGCCATTGGGAACAGTTCAGTGGCTTTCAAGATACAACCAAGTGAGCGTCCTGTATGATAACGTCCGCAAACTTCATACAACACTTCCTTTGGTCAGAAATCTTACTGAGCATGGGCAGAAAGCAAAAACACTCAGTTCCGGGTCGTTCAAATCTATCTTTTCCTTAAGATAGTCGATGATGCTTGGGAAATTGAGGGTAGAGGGGATGGTCCTTCAGAGATTTTGGCACCAAAATGTCAAAGTGTCCAAAGAGAGGGTTAAGCAGCTCCACAGTAACGATTTTGCGGGGATTAAGGAGAAAATCAGACAAGGGGATAAAAAGCTGCAGGATATTCAAACTTGCCTTCAGTCCAATCCTACTAGTGAAGAGCTTCACCAACAGGAGAAAGAAACTTCTTCCCTCGTTCGCAAGTGGAGGAAAATAGAAGATAAAGCCCTCCACCAAAAAGCTAGAATTAACTGGATGAGAAATGGGGATGATAATACTGCGTACTTCCATGCTGCAATCAAAGAGAGACTTTCTTCCAACAGTATTCATGAGCTCCAGGATAGAGATGGTCGCTGGCTTTCCCAAACTCATGAGATCCATAACGAAATAACCCATTTTTATAAGGGTCTCCAAGGTACCGCTACTCCCAACCTTGAGAGCATTGATAGAAGGGTTATGAGAGATGGTTCCCAAGTTGACAACAGAAGTAGAATAGAGCTCACGAGAGATGTAGATGAAGAGGAAATCAGGGAAGCTTTATTTGGTATGAATGACAATAAGGCTCCGGGCATCGACGGGTTTAATGCTTGCTTCTTCAAGAGGGCTTGGACTATCATCAAGGTGGACTTCATTAGTGCTATCACAGGCTTCTTCAGGGGTAACTACCTTTTTGCTCCTTATAATTGCACAGCGGTTACCTTGATCCCCAAGACTACCAATGCTAACAAAGTAGGGGACTTCAGACCTATTGCTTGCTGTACAGTTATCTACAAGGTCATTTCTCGAATTCTTGCGGGGAGGCTTCAGAAAGTGATGGGTTCGATAATTGATCAAGCTCAGTCTGGTTTCATTCCGGGTAGGCAGATGGCAGACAACATCTTACTTGCTGCAGAGCTCATCAAGGGGTACAATCGCAAGAATAATAGTCCCAGATGCATGATTAAAATGGATCTTCGCAAGGCTTACGACTCCATTAGCTGGGAGTTCCTGTTTTCTGTTATGAATGAAATGGGGTTTCCCCCGAAGTTTGTTGACTGGATCAAGACTTGTGTTTCTACAGTGTCCTTCTCCATTTTGGTGAACGGTTCCCCCTTAAAACCGTTTGATGCAAAGAAGGGTTTGCGCCAGGGTGATCCCATTTCGCCATATCTTTTTGCCATTGCTATGGATTATCTTTCTAGACTTATGCAGCAGCAGAGCAACTTCAGTTTTCACCCTAGATGCAAGAGTACGCGCATTACCCATCTCCTCTTCGCAGATGATCTTCTTATGTTCTGTAGAGCGGATCTGACTTCAGTGCAAAGCATGATGAGTACTTTTCAAGTGTTCTCGAGAGCTTCAGGGCTAGAGGCGAATAATTCCATGAGCAACGTCTACATCTCAGGGGTTGATGATCAGTGCAAGATGTCTATTCTTAGCTATCTTCAAATGGAAGAGGGGTCCTTTCCTTTCCGCTATCTTGGTATCCCCTTACACTCCAAGAAGCTTAACTCCCGTGATTGCAGGCCGCTCGTGGATAAGATTGTGGGTAGAATTGGTTACTGGTCCTCAAAGCTTTTGTCCTATGCAGGTAGAATTCAGCTGGTTCGTAGTGTGATTGGGGGCATCCAAAACTTCTGGGCCCAAATTTTCTGTATCCCGAAAAAGGTCCTAAAAATGGTAGAAAACATATGCAGATCGTTTATTTGGACAGGTAAAGAGGGGGTTTCCAAGAAAGCTGCTGTTTCCTGGCACCAAATGAGTCTTCCTTTCGCTAAAGGGGGTCTCAACCTGAGAGATATGTACCAGTGGAACAAGGCAGCTATCCTCAAACATCTGTGGAATATTGCAATCAAAAAAGACAACTTGTGGGTCAAATGGGTGCACAGCTACTATGTGAAAGCGCGAAATCTAAACGAAGTGCGTCCTTCTATTCATGCCTCTTGGAGTTTCAAGAAAATCATCAAGCAGTGTGAGCTGGTTGACAGGCTGGGTGGATGGGAATCTATTACCACAGGGGGTCTGTTCTGCATTGGCAAAGTCTATGATCGTCTTATTGCAGGTGAGCCTAGGGTTGATTGGGGTCACATTATGATCAAAAACGTGGCGAGCCCCAGTGCCAAATTCATTACTTGGTTAGCCATCCAAAATAGGCTAGCTACTCGTGATAGATTAGGCAAATGGTTAGACATGACAGATGACAGATGTGTTCTTTGCAACAATGCCAGTGAGTCAACTCATCATCTCTTTTTTGATTGCCCTAATGCGAAGGAGATTAGATCCAAAATTTTCAGCTTTCTCTCCTGGAACCTCAGCGATACTAATTTCATTGATGAAATTAAGAGTATGTCCAAGCTCAACAAGAAGAAGACTGATCGAGCCAAGCTAATTGTTGGCATATGGACTGAGATGATCTACAACATCTGGATGCAGCGTAACAGGAGAATTTTTGATAACCATTCCTTCACGCAGAAGGAGGTTATAGATTGTATAGTGTTTAGGATTGCAGGAAGAGTTAACAGTAGAATGAATGACATGCTTGTATCTAAGTAGTTAGTTTTGCGTTTTTTTTGGGCTTGTGCTCTCCTTTTGTAAAGGGCACTAGCGTTTTGGGCGGCTCAGGGGGAGTTAATTTCCTACCTAAGCGTTTTGTTTTCTCTTCTTGGTATAATACAAATCATTTGGCAAAAAAAAAAATATATATATATATATAGATATATATATAATATATATATATATATATATATATATATATATATATATATATAGATATATATATATATATATATATATATATATATATATATATATATAGATATATATATATATATATATATATACATATAGATATATATATACATATATATACATATATACATATATATAGATATACATATATATATACATATATATATAGATATATATACATATATATCGATATATATAATATATATATATATATATATATATATATATATATAGATATATATATATATATATATATATATATATATAGATATAATATATATATATATATATATTATATATATAATATATAATATATATATATATATAGATATATATATATATATATATATATATATATATATATATATATAATAAATATATATATATATATAGGATATATATATATATATATATATATATCTATATATATATATATATATATATATATATATATATCATATATATATATATATATATATATATATATATATATATATCTATATCTATATAGATTATATATATATATATATATATATATATATATATATATATATATATATATAATATCCTTTAAAACAAATCAAATTTATTAAGGAATTATAAACTCATGAATACTTATTTCACTTAATCCATACATTTAAATTTCTTCTAGCAAATTGAAATTTTGCTAGAGAAATTTAGATCATGAAACAAATTTATTTAAATTTTAAAAATACTCCCTCCGTTCCTTTTTGTTTTTCCACCTTACTTAAACGGGTAGTTCCATAAGTTTTTCCACTTTGGAATACTTTTCATTTTTGGAAAATTTGCATCCCACTTTTACCCCTTAAAATCCCATTTTTCTTACTTCACACCACTATTTAATTATTTTATCTCTCATACTTTCAATGCAAACATTACATTACACTATTATTTAATTATTTTTTCTCTCATACTTCCAATACAATCATTATTTTTCACTATTATATAATTAAAATAATACCCACTACCACCAAAGATTCCATTTTTCTTAATCTTGGTGAAAAACCCAAATAGGAACATCAAAAAGGAACGGAGGGAGTAACAAACTAGTGTAAAAACCCGTGCATTATTGCACGGTTTTTTAGCATCAACATCTATGAATATCATATTGAAAAAATAAAGTCAGAGATATTATACAGTAGAAACACTCACGTTTGACAATTATATTTATAAATTAACTCTATAATTATGGAAATTGCCAATAATATATTATGTTCCCTAATTTACGTAATTTAACTATAAATAATTGCTAGTCAAAAATACTTAATGGTAGAAATATTACTCAAGATAAAATGACTTGTTATTTTTAACGACAATAAATGAGTGTCATTTGGAAAAACTCTTAAATTGTGTCACTTGGAATTTTCCAAGCCTTTTATATATAAAAATTCCTAATCAATAACCCTGATTTGTAAATCATTATAAAAAGACAAAAAAATAATATTAAATATATAAAATTGATAAAGATAAATTAAAAGAAACTTTAACCCTATCACATTCTACCACATAAGGGTGATTTATTAAACTCATAAATAACCGTTATTAACCTCATAAATAACCGTTAAAATAACCGTTATTGTCAACAATACATTGTGCAGTATATTATGTTCTCAAATTACTTAATTTAACTATAAATATAAATGTTAGTCAAAAATACTTAATGGTAGAAATATTACTCAATATAAAATGACATGTTATTTTTAAAGACAATAAATGAGTGTCATTTGGGAGAACTCTTAAATTGTGTCATTTGAAAATTTTCAAGTCTTTTATATAATGTATGAATCTAATTTAACTAAATAGAATTGCTATCGTATTATATCATACAAATATTTTACCTAATTTAGCTTCAAACTTAAACAAAAATAAGTAGATTCTAAATTTAATAAATATATTCATGTCTCTTCAAATAATGACACTTGGAATTTTCCAAGACTTTTATAGTATTGTATGATATGATTGTATGATATGATTCTAAGTTAACTAAATAGAATTGCTATAGTATATCATACTAATACTTTACCTAATTTAGCTTCAAACTTAAACAAAAATAAGTATATTCTAAATTTAATAAATATATTCATGTCTCAAAAAATGACACTTGGAATTTTCCTAGACTTTTATAGTATTGTATGATGATTTGAATTTTGTTAAAGAATATAAATCAATGAAAGATCATATAAAATTTTGACTTAACCATTTTAACAAATCAATTTTGTTAAAGGATTATATAAATAAAAACTTACATAAAAATACTCAATCCTGCTAGAAGTCATAGGATATCATCATATATAAAATATTAAATATAATTTATTTTAAAGGTAAAAATCTAATATTAACACTTAAATTTCACTTACCCTTTATTTGGAATTTGGATGAACACAAAGTTTTTTTTTTTGTTTTTTTTTTTTTTGTTTGTGAGAACCGAAAATCAAGAAGAAGGAATGAAAAAGAGAGATATTCTTTGAGGTAAAAGCAAGTGAAAAGGAATTAAAGTCTTACATAAGAAGGGTTTTTAAAGGAAAACAATCACCCTTTAAGCTCTCCTTAACTCCCTCTTAGGGGTCGCCTGGAATTAACCAACTCATTTTAAGAGTAAATTTTATGCCATAAATAGTACAGGAAACAAAATAAGGGAGATAAAAATTTTTCAGGGTAATAGGATATGTAGTTTGGCATATGAACTAGTTAATTAGAAGGAATATTCACAAAGAATTATTTTCAACTTTATTCTTGGAAAGATGAAGTTTGAAGGTCAATTGATATTTATCTCTTGCCTCTCTCTCTCTCTCCATTAATTTTGAAGGTAATCCTGATGAGCTCTTAAAAATTTAACCTAAAAATCATTAGAAAAAAGATGTTAAAATTAAAATTAATGTTTTTAGATACAAAAATAATTTTTTTATATATAAATGCTTTATAATGCCCATAAAATATCTCAAATTCAAATATCAAATCCCAAAAAAATTCAATCAAAAAAATTAGTGAGACTAAAAAAGATGAAATGAAAATGATGATTATTAGCTACAATAAAAAAAAAATCTACAAAATTCTTGAAATTATAATTTTTATATAGATTGAAGAGTAACATGAGTGAGGAGAGAGAAAAAGACAAATTGATAAGAGGAAGAATATTTTGAAATGAAAAGAAAGAAGATGGAGGAAAGCACGTGATGGAGTAGTGTGTTGGAATAATTACTCTAGGGTAGGGCAAGGTAATAAGTACCCCCATATTTGGAGTAAAATTTAATGGGCTCAAATAATTACTTCCAATCCAGCCCATTTAAATACCCTTAACTATTTACTGGGCTACTATTTTTCCTATAATACTCCCAATCCAGGCAGGCCCTTAATTGTGCCATAAAAACACTTAAGAGAGGAATTACAAACCCCTCAATTTCCCCATAATAACTGCCATCCCCCCCCCCCCCCCCCCCCACACACACACACACACACACTAACTCACCTTTTTATATTTTTTTTGTCAATTAATTAATTATTTGTTTAATTGCCTTGATTTAATTTTTATCACACATGTACAATTTCATTAAAGATTAACAACGAAATGATGACCTTGTACGCGATAAAACACGATACAATTTGTCACATATTAACTCACTTAAATTTCTTATACTTGACTATTATTAATTTGTTATAATACCGAATATTCTATAAAAATTACGGGGTGTTACATATACTCATCCACTGCAGGGTTAACTCTAAATTTTGGAAAAAAATAAAATATGATTTTCCTAACACTTAGGATTTAGAATGAGTTAACATTGTAAATTTTTCCATTGAAGCCATTATAGATATTCCCTTTTCGTCCACCGGGATTAAGTGAATAGATGTGGTCACATCTCTTTCCTTATACTCGCACATATGTATGACCGACCTTTGCATTAATTTTCAATGTCCCTCTATCACTCTGTATTTCCTAAATGTAATTTAAGCTCACAGTTATAATTGAAAATATTATTCACCAACACTGAAGCTTAAGAAAAAAGAAATGATATGAGCAAATAATTAAGTTGGTCAAATGGCCGTATTTATATTGTAGTTCATGCGATTGTATCGAAAGACAATTTTTAATTTTGTCAACTTATAAAATTGACTGAATTGAAGTTCCTTCGATTAATATTCATGCCATTAATATAAATCATAATTTTTAATTTTCGTAAAAGAGTAATATTGTCTGAATTGAAATTCTTGTAATTATTACTCCTACCACTATTATGAATTCAATGTTTTATTTTTGTAAAAGAATAAAATTGACTGAGCTGAAAATCCTGCAATTAATATTCCTACCATTAATATTTATGCCATTAAATAAATTCAAATTTTTAAATTTGTAAAGAATAAACTTGACTGATTTGAAATTCCTGTAATTATTCCTGCTATTAATATGAATGCACATTTTATTTCCGTAAATGACTAAAATTGACTGAATTGTAAATCATTTAATTAATATTCCTGCCATAAATACTCTTATAATGCTGGTCAATAAAATAATTATAAATGGCATTCTCATATTCACTCTAATTTTCTATTCTATACATCAAAATATAATGTATGATACTTTTTAAATTTGAAAACAATAAAATAAATAGTCGTATGTAATAAAGATGCATAAATTGTTATCTTTGATATTTAATTTACAAAGCACTATTAATCTATATTTATTTAGAAAACCATTAATTCATTTACAAATTCATCATCATCATCATCATCATCATACCCAGTGTTCCCGCACATAGATACTCTATGGTATTTACAAATTTATTATATAATTTTTAAATATACTTTAAAAAAATACTAATCATATTATAGAATATAATTTACAATGACCCAGTGCTTTATCATTATTATAATGGCAAATATAAAAAAAAGTTTGAATTCCATTTTTCATGAATGTAATTAAATGAGTATTAAGAATTTATTTAAATTAATTAACGTAATATTAAGCCGAACATATGTTGTTACGGGTCATACTTCCTATGTCCTATAAAAGGGCAAAACGACCTTAGGTCAATGAAGTCAAAAGTCAAACTATCCTTCATATCGGTCAAGACTGACAGCTCCAGCTAAAGTCCAAGAAAGAACAACCCATTGCAGGACAGCGGTTACTTAATCTATCCAGGTCAAAGATCCTTCCCTGGAAACTACTTATGGTCCTGATAACTGCCCTCCATGATGTCCCCTCCTGCAGATGTAACTTCCAGCAGTTATCTACCTAAAGATAACTGCCCAGGAAGGGTAACTCCCAAGACAGACCTACCTTAAAAGCAACTCTCGACTTCGATACTCAGGTTACGCAATCTGACCCAAAAACTCATACATATCACATTTTCCTTGGTCTGACTTAAGCATCGGAGAGCCCTTCCGGGACTAGGCCCCCGGGTTAGCTTTCTTTGTGGTTGCAGGAACGCCACGCGCGGCGGTCGGACTACTACCAGCCCTTATTTCAGAAGATACTTACCTCTTGAAGTCCCCTTACAAATTCGACCGTTTCCTAGCAGAAACATATGTAATTTATTTGTCTTTTACATCAAATTGAAAGAAAATCGTGCATCGCACGAGAATTATCTTATAGTTTGATAAACTTAAATCAATCATACATTTCTTGTAGTTTTCAATTAAAATTAAGTTTTGTTTTTACAATAGTTTTACCAAAAGATTAATTCGAGTTAAGTTGGTTTTAACCGGATTGAATTCCATTGGAGCATTATATAAATCGGTTATGACTCGGTTCGGTCACAATTAAATTCGGATAATCTTAATCATCTTATAAATATCTTTAAATTGGAAAATTGAATAGCTTTTATCTAATTTAAGGTCGGTATTCTAGTCAAAAATAAAAAGATAAAAAAATAATATTAAAATAAACTAAATCAAAAAAGATATATAAGGATATTTATAAACCTCATAAGTAGACGTTATTTATCAAAGCAAACTATATTTTGGTCGGGTCAAGTAATATTGAACAACTCTAGCATGAACTAGTGCGACTCAATATCAACTCTTTACCATAATAAGAAAATAAAATCAAATAAAAAGCATTTACTGGTAATAATATCTGAACCACACAAAAAAAAAGCCAAAAGATAGTGACCGTCAGATGAATAAATTTGACCGTTAGACACGCTCTCCTCTTTTTAAATTGATACAGCCGCCCGTTGTCACTGTATACCATCATTTTCACACATCATCAAACCCCAAACAAGAACCCTAAAATCAGAATCCGTAATCGGTAGCATTCCTTGACCAAAAATCTCAAGAATTTCTAAGGTATTTTCTATCATACTTTGTTTTCTATCATATCAGCTCTTCAATTTCTTGTTTATTCATCTCTAAATCTGTAATTTTTTTCTCCATGTTTGGTGCTTCTTTGACTTTGCAGGATGAAAACTGATAAAAAACCTCCGATTGCGAAATCGCCGATGAGGATTCGTGGGCGTCGATCAGTTCTAAAACCATCTAACACAAATACACCTTTTCGTACTCCAGGTATGTTTCTAATCAAACAGTTTATGAGTTTATTTTTTGAATTACATTTTTATTTCCGGGTTGATGATGCTGGTTATTTTCCAATTGATTCACAAAAGCTTTTTTTTTTTTTATAAATGTTATTAAAAAGTTACATTAGAAATCTGAAAATAGCCCAATAATTCCTTTTGCTGTTTTTATATGGGATTGTCAAATGATTCAAGAGATTCTGTTGCTTACTTTTTCTCTTTAGTGTTTATGGGTACTAATAATTTCTTACATTTACTAGAATTTTTATGAAAATTTCAAATAATAATCTGAAATACCTGTATTTCTTTGGAATTTGTTCGTGTTAGGTTCTTCCAAATAAAATTGTTTTTGGGTTTTGGGTTTTTGTCAGTCAGAAATTTTTCTATAATCTTGACATTCAGTTCTTTGAAAATTGGGTTCAATTATGATCGTTTGATGAATTGGAATGAACTGAAAAGAATTGCAGATTTCTCATTACTATAAGCAATGTATGTTTGGCAACTTGGAGTTCATTTCTAAATATTAAATTGACCCAAATAGTATGTTTGGCAAATTTTGAATTTGGAGATGTGGAATTAAATTTATTCTACGTAGAAGTTCAATAGTAATGTAAAATTGGTAAGTTTTAAAATTTGCAAATTTCAAGTGTTTAGGTGTCATTAATTTGAATACTAAATTTAAATTTCCTATTTTCAAATGAATTCTATGTTGCCAAGTGAAGTTATTTATGTCAAGAAAGAATCTTAACCAAAATCTTATTCTGATGGTTGAGGTTCATATATGTTATATACTCTAACACGCCTTTTCACACGAGAACCTTTGTTCTAGAATAGAGGATGTAACACAGACCCTACTCATCTCTGCCTCTTAACATTCCACTTTAAATGGAGGATGGTTGAGATTTGAATCAGTGACCTATTCTTACGCTGGCTTTTGTCAAAAACCCAACTTAACCAAAACTTTAAAACGTTACCTTTAGGTCTAATTTATACGAAGTAGTTTCTTATCGGGTTAATTGAAAATAATCTTTACAAGTCCAAACCCCCTATCGGATTAATTGGAAACAACTTTATGCGTTTGGAAACATGTATTTCATTTCAAAATGTAGATTTCAATTTGTAACCTTTTTTATAACCATAGTGGATTTGACTCAAATCCAAATTTGAATGTTTTTTATTTGTCAAACACTAAATTTAATTCAAATTCATTACTTCAAATGAAATCAGTATTCCCAAACATAGGAAGGTTATTTATCCTGGTAATTTGTCAATCACAAATGAAGCAATAAAATCAAACTTGTATGATTTATAAAGTTATTCATATTGCAGTGTTATCCACCAAAGTCCAAATGAAAGAAACAGAAAATAGGCCGGAATACGCAACAGTTTCATGTGAATTAAGGGCATTACAAAAAATGGTGCAAATGGAATTAGGAGCAATCAATTCTGAAAACAATGTGTATTCCAGCTATTCGACTATTGGTGGCAGTAATTTCTTTGAAAGGGGTAGATTTTACGATGTTTACTCCGAGAAAAGAAATGAAAGACTAAGAATGAAGAAACAGAACGAAACAGCTGAAGACGAACCAAAAAGTGCTTACAATCTAGGCGTTAAAGCTGATTCAACTAAGAAAAAAGAATCAAAGAAAAAATGCGAGTCATTGAAGAAGACAATAATGGCTTCGGTTGATCGTAGCCAACATCCGAGGTACTCGTTGAGGAGCACCACCAAGAAGCCACCATTGCCGTCGATGTCCATGGATGTTGATGAGAAGTTAAGTACTACTACCAAAAGGACTATTAGTACGAGAAGCAGGAAAAAGTGAATGTTTTTCATGAGAATTTATGTTTGGTTAAATGATGTTATGGTTTTCTTTGTTTTAGTCCATCCATTGTGGACATTATAACAAACTTTTCTTTTTGGTTCGTTCATCGTTGACATTATGAAAACTTTTAATTTCAATATTTGAGTCCTTTATTTTTAATTATTTGTATTATAAGTCGGTAAAATAGCTTGTAAATTTTATTTGCATTTCCTTATGTCAGTAGACAATTCAATATTTTTATCAAGGTAGATCCTTATATAGATTATAATTAAGCCGGTTAGAATGTGTAAAGGGGTTGTACTAAAAATATTAAAAGTTGAATTATTTGAGGAAAATTATTTCTAATTTAATTGAGGTCATGTTTAGTTCATAATATTTTTATAGATTTTTGTTGATCAAAAATGATATTTACCAATTAAAAATTATTTTAACAAATTTAAATTGAGTTCCATTGAAATTGATTTTTTACTTGTTTATCGTGATTTTTAATTATTAAAACTATTTTTTTACTAATTATCTATTTTTAAAAGTACACTAAACACGGGTCTTTGTATAATTTTATGTAAAGAGTGTTACTTTAATTTGTGTAATTTTAATAGAAAATTTTTGACAAATCTAATTTTAATAGAAAACACGGATTTTTACAAATTTATGCTATTTAATTTTGATCAATTAATTTGTTCATTAAGTATTCACAAAGGACAATTTGTAAAAATAAAAATTAAAAAAAAAACTTTCTATGATTAAAGTTGAATACCAAGCTATATTGAAAGAGAAAGTTGATTTACTAAGCTTTCATAAAAATTTTATTTTGGGAAATTCCACGTGGTAATCCTGAGGTTTTGGGTTTTCCACGTGGTAACCAAAACTTTTAAAAAATTCACACGGTAACCCTGAGGTTTACCAAATTGTTCCACGGTGACCTTTTTGCACATAAAACACGTTAGAAAAACGTTAACAAACGTTAATTTTCGAAGCTTTAAGATTGTTATACGACTATTTATGCGACTTACCATTTCAAATGTCATTAGTTTCAACCTTTCCTCCCAAATTGGGGGAAAAATATGATTTGGATGAAAAAGAGTAGAGTTAAGGTTTATGTTGTTGAACATTTAGTGTATAATAACATAATAATCCTGAATATTATAATCATCAAGTACTACTAAAGTAGTGGGACAATTTGTATTGAATTACTAAGTCCGTATGAATCACTAAAGCTACTAGAAGTAGTGGGACAAACGTATATACGAGGTCCAAAAGGCATTTAAGTTATTTCTTAAACAAAGGAAACAAAGGAAAAAGGGGGATCAAGGCAGTGGCCAAAAGCCGACTCGACGATCCCTCTTGTGTAGCCACAGCCGAGTCGGCTTTTGGCTACTGGAAAAAGCATTTTGGTCAGTAGGCAAAAGCCGAGTCGGCGATAGGTCCTTTGAAGGGACCGCCGACTCGGCGGTCTGGGCAAAATAGTGCCGTTGTTTTTCTTCCCGTTTTCTTTGTGATTAATGCCTTGGATACTCTTGATTATGCTCTTAAATCTGAGAATATAATTGAGTTATAATGCATTTGAATGACCAAGATTAATGTCATTCAATTGCATTGATACCCATAATCATCAATATGATCATTATGAGTGATGATTATGAGGAGGCTCCTCCATATACTCTTTGAGTATAAATAGGTGCCTTGGGGGATGAATTCTTGGCACCTCACATCTGAATTCTTCCTCTCTTATACTCTTATTTGTCTTTGCTTGTTCAAGAGAGTAATTAACTCTTGTTCTTGCTTACATCGCTCATAGTTTCTAAACACATTGCTATTACGAAATACAACCTAAGTACTAAGGTTGTGTTGTGTTGATTGTATCTCGTTGTGAATTTCCAAACAACAACTCAAGTACCTTTGTGGGGGAAATATCACAAAAGGATAGTGAGTACACGCTTTCAACTAGTATCAAGTTTCCGGGTAACGGTTGTCGTTACACAATTATCTTCAATAAGTTTATTGCTTTTAATCATCTTGTAATCTTTATTTGTCATCACACAAAGGGGTTTATACAAATTCCCAAGTTGTAATTTGTATTGTATTATTTAGTTCCCTAATAATCTTTTGTGATAAAATTCTCTTCACGGATGGCAACCATGAAAGACTTTACTTCTAACTTTGCCAAGTTAGAGAAATTTGTCGGCGTCGACTTAAGACGTTGGCAAAAGAAGATGATGTTCATGCTCACTACCTTGAATGTGGCTTATGTTATAAGTTCACCAAAGCCGGATGCTCCTAAGGCCGATGATCCGGAAACGGAGGTCCTTGAACAAAACCGGAAGAGGTCCAAGTGGGACAATGATGATTTTATTTGCCGGGGTCACATTCTCAATGGCTTGCAAGATGCCTTGTTCGACATCTACCAATACCATGAGTCCGCAAAGGATTTATGGGATGCCTTGGAGAATAAATACATGGCGGAGGATGCTAGCTCCAAGAAATTTCTAGTAAGTAATTTTAATTCTTACAAAATGGTTGAAGATCGCCCTATTATAGATCAATTTCATGAACTACAAAGAATGCATGCTAACTTAAAATTGCATAAAATTGAAATTGATGAAGTGTTTTTGGTTTCAAGCATAATAGACAAATTGCCTCCTTCTTGAAGGAATGTTAGACATGCTCTAAAGCATAAAAGAGAGGAGATTACACTCTCCGATCTTGGGCAACATATCATTGTTGAGTCTAGCATTCGGGTTCATGAGAACCGGAAGGATGATAATCCTAATGTACCTACTATTAATATGGTTGGGGAAGGGAAACCACAATCCCGTCCCGGAGATAAGAGGAAGAGAAATGACTCTTCAAAGGGGAAAGCCACTATTCCCAATATCGAAAAGGTATGTTGGGAGTGTGGAAAATCCGGGCACCGAAGGAAGAATTGCTTTGTCTTGAAGAACAAGCAAAAGAAAGCCAAAGGGAATGGTCAAGCTTCTACAAGCAAGGGACCATCCACTCAAGGTAATCTTGCAATGTTTGATGAAAATTCTAATATGAGTTTTTCAAGTATGAATACTAATATTAGTGTGTTGCAGGATGATTCTTTGGCCTGGTGGATCGATTCGGGGGCTTCGAGACATGTTTGTAACTCTACGCAATGGTTCAAAACCTTTAACAAGGTTGTTGATGGGGAGCATCTCTACATGGGGAACAATGCACCTATCAAGGTCCAAGGAAAAGGACAAGTTGAATTGTTGTTTACTTCGGGGAATCTTTTAGTTTTAAGAGATGTGTATTTCACACCCGAAATAGGTAGAAATTTAGTCTCGGGTCCTATATTGAATCGGTTGGGCTACAAACTAGTGTTTGAAGCCGATAGGTGCATTATCTCTAAGAATAATTTGTTTTGAAAGATAATGAAAAGGATGATTTGCATTATTTGTGGCATGTTAGACTAGGACATGTAAATTTTGATAAAGTTTCGTTTATGTCTAAACATGATTTAATTCCAATGTGCATTAAAATGTCTAAGAATTGCAAAACCTGCATGTTAAATAAGATCACTAGAACACCTTTTAAAAGTGTTGAAAGAAAAACCGAAATTTTGGAATTAATCCATAGTGATCTTTGTGATTTTCATAGTACATCGTCTTTGGGAAATAAAAAATATGTCATAACTTTTATTGACGATTTCTCAAAGTTTTGTTATGTATATCTTTTACATACAAAAGATGAGACCCTTGACCATTTTAAGATTTACAAAAATGAAGTAGAATTACAAATTGGAAGTAAACTTAAAAGGTTAAGAATCGATAAAGGAGGTGAATATTATGATCCGATTTATTTTAATTCAATGGGTATAATTCATGAAACAACCGCCGGTTATGCACCACAATCTAATGGTGTGGCGGAGAGGAAAAACCGTACTCTACAAGAGATGGTTAATTCCATGTTATATATCCTACTCGCGTTTGAGTGATGGATTTTGGGGTGAAGCAATGTTGACGGCTTGTCACATTCTTAACCGAGTTCCAATGAGAACGAATAAGGAAACTCCTTATGAATTTTGGTACAAAAAGAAACCAAACTTAAGCTATCTTAAGGTTTGGGGTTGTAGGGCCATTGTAAGAGTGTCCGGCAACAAGAAAAAGAAGCTCGGTGAACGTGGGCTTGAGTGCATCTTTATAGTCTATGCTATTCATAGCAAAACCTATAGGTTCTATGTTATAGATTAAAATGACTATATATCGATACATTCGATTATAGAGTCAAGAGATGCAATATTTGATGAAAATAGATTTTCATCATTGAGTAGACAAAGAAATCTACAAAGTTGTACCAATGAAAGCGTTGATGATAGTCAACAAAGTTCACCTCTAGATGTTGATGAAAGTCAACAACTAGATGAACTTGACTTAGTTGATCCTATTCCTAAACGGAGTAAGAGACAACGGAAAGCTAAAACCTTTGGACCGGATTTCCAAGTATACTTGGTTGAAGGTGATAGAAGTGAAGTATCTTCTAGTGTTCCATATTTATATAATGTGGAAGGTGACCCATTGACTTATAACGATGCTATGGCATCACATGATAGCGCCTTTTGGAAAGAGGCTATCGATGATGAGATGCAATCCATCATGGGAAATAACACTTGGGTGTTAGTGGATCTTCCTCCGACTTGTAAACCAATCGGTTGCAAGTGGATTTTTAGAAAGAAAATGAAAATCGACGGTACTATTGATAAATTCAAAGCCCGTTTAGTGGCTCAAGGCTTTAGACAAAAGCACGGTATCGATCATTTCGATACATATGCACCGGTTGCAAGAATAACCACTATTCGGTTGTTGGTAGCGTTAGCTACGGTCTATCATCTAGAAATACATCAAATGGATGTTAAAAACACATTTCTATATGGGGAATTAGATGAGGAAGTATATATGAAACAACCCGAAGGGTTTGTTTTGAAAGGACAAGAGCAAAAGGTGTGTAAATTTGTCAAGTCTTTGTATGGACTTAAACAAGCACCTAAGCAGTGGCATCAAAAATTTGATGAAACTATTTTGTCCTTTGGATTCAAGTTGAATCAAGCCGATAAGTGTGTATATAGCAAGTTTGATAGCCATGGTAATGGCGTTATCATTTGCCTATACGTTGATGACATGCTTATCTTCGGTACTTGTAAAGCACAAGTTTAAGAGACGAAGGACTTTTTGTCTAGATCCTTTCAGATGAAGGATATGGGGGAGGTTGATGTGATCTTAGGCATTAAGATCATAAGGCAAGGGAACCGTATTAAGTTAAGTCAAGCTCACTATGTTGAGAAGATACTTAAACGGTTTAATATGCTTGATAAAGCGCCGGTCTCTACTCCCATGGAACCGGGTATGAAATTTACTAAACATACCGGTCAACCAATTTCACAATTGGAATATTCAAAGGTCATAGGATCTTTGATGTATGCTATGACAAGTACAAGGCCTGACATAGCATTTGCGGTGGGTAAACTTAGTAGATTTACTAGTAACCCAGGTCCCCATCATTGGATGGCGATAAGGAGAGTATTAAGATACTTGCTGCGTACCAAGGATTATGGTATTGCGTATAGCGGAGAACCTCCTATTCTAGAAGGTTATTCTGACGCTAGTTGGATCACTAATGAAGAGGATAACTCTTCTACTAGTGGATGGGTGTTTGTTTATGGGGGAGGTGCCATTTCTTGGTCTTCTAAGAAACAAACGTGTATAGCCGACTCTACGATGTCAGCTGAGTTTATCGCTCTGGCTTCAGCAGCTAGTGAAGCAGAGTGATTGAGGAATCTCATGTTTGAGATACCTTTGTTACCTAAGCCAATTTCACCGGTGGCAATCCATGCGGATTGCATGACGGCTTTAGGTAGAGCATATAGTCAAGTATATAATGGTAAGTCTCGTCATATTGCTCTTAGGCATAGCCTAGTGCAAGGACTTATCATTAACGGGGTCATAACTTTTGACTATGTGAACACTAAGTTCAATGTGGCGGATTCGTTTACGAAAGCCATGAATAGAGACTCAATTGAGAAAGCCTCAGTTGAGATCGGTTTATGTCAGTTAAATCATTTGGGAAAGCCCAATTCACGCATGAGTAACAGCGTGTCTGAATTCAATGTGGTAAAGTCCTCTTGGTTTTTGTTAAAGCAACTCGTTATATGACCCATCGTTGCTTTGTACCGTGATGGAATAAGGTAGTCGTCTTGAAAGTTCTCAAGGTCAAGAGTTGAAGAGCTCTTGGTGTTATATCCACGTCACGGGGATATGTTTTATACGTACTGAGAACCTACCTATATAAGTTTGAAGTGTGGCCGCTTCAAGTAGTCAAGATTGGCATAATGACTATGATAAACTTATGAAAAAGATACGGACACGGTCTTATAATGTGTCAAGTTAATAACTTTGTGTTATTTGTTTTATGTGTACTACATCTTCAAGTGGTTGGAAGGGTCATTTGATTCAATTCCTTATGGAAATCAATTCTGGCTCGATCACTTGTTAAGTGTGTTGTACTAGGCGTTAATTCAATCCGTAGAGATATTAGCGTTGATGCATGAAATGTATTATGAGTTTTGGTAAATAAGAGGTTTATTATACCCAAAATGGGGGAGGATTGTTGAACATTTAGTGTATAATAACATAATAATCCTGAATATTATAATCATCAAGTACTACTAAAGTAGTGGGACAATTCGTATTGAATTACTAAGTCCGTATGAATCACTAAAGCTACTAGAAGTAGTGGGACAAACGTATATACGAGGTCCAAAAGGCATTTAAGTTATTTCTGAAACAAAGGAAACAAAGGAAAAAGGGGGATCAAGGCAGTGGCCAAAAGCCGACTCGGCGATCCCCCTTGTGTAGCCACAGCCGAGTCGGCTTTTGGCTACTGGAAAAAGCATTTTGGTCAGTAGGCAAAAGCCGAGTCGGCGATGGGTCCTTTGAAGGGACCGCCGACTCGGCGGTCTGGGCAAAATAGTGTCGTTGCTTTTCTTCCCGTTTTCTTTGTGATTAATGCCTTGGATACTCTTGATTATGCTCTTAAATCTAAGAATATAATTGAGTTATAATGCATTTGAATGACCAAGATTAATGTCATTCAATTGCATTGATACCCATGATCATCAATATGATCATTATGAGTGATGATTATGAGGAGGCTCCTCCATATACTCTTTGAGTATAAATAGGTGCCTTGGGGGATGAATTCTTTTTTTTTTTTTTGAAAGGAAAGAAGAAAACACTAAGAAGAGGCTAAATCAGCCGAAACAATGTCTTCTATCCAACTAGGATAGGAATTACACCAAAACGAATCGCCTATATTATGCGAAGCCCAGGCAGCCAATCTATGGGCAGCTTCGTTGCTTCTCTATAGCAAAACTGGAATCGAATACTATGAAAAAAATTACAGCAACTAAGAATATTATGCACTATCACTTGGGAGTGGAAGCCTCCTTCATGAGATCTATTAAGAGCAGCTATAACAGTAGATGCATCTCCTTCAATGATTATATCAGACCATTGCTGCCTTCGGGCCAAGTGAACTGCCCATTCAGCTGCTTTACATTAAGCCATTTCCGGCGATACCTCATACATGAAAGATTTAGACGCCATAAAACAAACTGAGCCATAAGAATCTCTTGCGATGATCCCAATGCCGAAGCTATTAGTATGAGTATTAACAGAGGCGTCAATATTCAACTTGATAAAATCCTTGCCAGGCCGAGTCCAATGCACAGCTTCTCTCGAGCTCTCAACTGCTAGCGAGCCATTTCACCTCTGATAGTCAGCCAATCCATCTTTCGCCCTCTTGACACAAATCTCCGGGGAAGAATAAACGTTCTCGAAGCATAACTCATTCCTAGCGAACCAAATCTGCCATAAAAACACAATTAGTAATTCAACATGAGAAGGGGAATTAGAAAATAAAAGCTCAGTAATCCAAGTTTGAATATCAGGAGCACGATCAAGATAGACCATATTGGGCGCCACACGCCAAAACTGACGAACCCAAGAGCACTCTTTAAAGACATGAATAGCCGACTCATGAGTACCACACCGAGGACAACGACCAAACTCCAAAACACCCTTTTTCTGTAAATTACTATTATGAGGTATAATGTCCCAAATAGCACGCCATATAAAAATTTTCGCTTTCGGAGGGATATTAAGCCGCCAAAGCTTTTTCCACATAGGATCGGGTCCCGAAGAACAAGAAGCCATATCCAAACGATTCAAAGCAACCAAATAAGCCTCTTTGACTTTAATACCTCCCCTCGCCGAACCGTACCAAGCACGCTCATCCGCTGCACCAGAGGAATCAATCGGCACCCTAAGAATACGATCCACATCAAAAGGTAAGAAAACATTCTTAATCTTGGCCAAATTCCAAGAATGCAAATCTTGATCAATAAAATCAAAGACCCTAGCATCTGAATAAGGAACCGTAGGAGGAGTAATAATTCTCCCTGTGCCCTCTCCCCCTAGACAAGCATCCTCCCAAACACGAACCGTTTTGCCGTCCCCAATTCTCCCCCTAGTACCACTTTCAAGAATATAACGAGCACTCCAAACACTACGCCAAGCATAACTAGGATTGTGCCCAATCTTGGACTCCCACATACTAGTCTTAGGGAAATAACGGCACTTCAAAGTGCGGGCAAGAAGAGAAGTAGGATGAGTGTGCACCCGCCATAACTGCTTCGCAAGCAAAGCCATATTAAAACTCTCAAGATCACGGAATCCCATGCCCCCCTCTTCCTTCGGACGACACATAAATCACCACGACTTCCAAGGGATACCTCGATTATTCCCCGATCCCCACCAAAAACTCCTAACAATACCTTTAACCTCATTAAAAAAAGCCGAAGGGAGTTTGAAACAACTCATGGCGTAGCTTGGAATGGAACTAATAACCGTTTTAATAAGGATTTCTTTCCCCGCCCTTGAGAGGAGTCGCTCCTTCCAACCTTGGAGCTTTTTCCAAATACGATCCCGAATGCCACTAAACGAAATCTTTTTGGAACGGTCAAAAAGAGTAGGAAGCCCCAAATAACGGTCATGCTTATCCACCTCAATCATACCCAACTTGTGACAAATAGCGGCCCTAACATCACTGTGTAACCCATGACTAAAAGAAATGGAACTCTTATCCAAATTGATTTTCTGACCGGATAACAATTCATACTTTTTAAGAATGTCAGCAATAGCATCAGCACTCTCTAAATTGGCTCGGGCAAAAAGGAGACTATCATCGGCAAAGAAAAGGTGCGTCAAATTAGGAGCCCCTCTAACTATAGAAATGCCATGTAAAGAATGATCCTCATGAGCCTTTTTAATAAGACTACCAAAACCCTCTGCGCATAATAAAAAAAGGTAGGGCGATAAAGGGTCTCCTTGCCTTAAACTCCTTTGAGGACTAATCCTAGAAGTGGGTTGCCCATTAATCAAGAAATCATAGGAAACCGACGAAACACATGTCATAACCCGCTCCACCCAAACATTAGGAAAACCCATTTTTATCATAATAGCCCGCAAAAAATCCCACTCTATCCTATTGTATGCCTTAGACATATCAAGTTTTAGTGCCATAAATCCACGTTTTTTTGCCTTGTTATGCTTCATAAAATGAAAAACTTCCGCCGACAAAAGAACATTATCCGTAATGAGTCTCCCCGGCACAAACGCGCTTTGTTGTTCATCGATGATAGAAGGAAGAATTTGCTTAAGCCGATTTGCCAAAACCTTCGAAATGAGTTTATAGGACACGTTGCATAGGCTTATGGGGCGCAAATCTTTCATATGAACCACTTTCTTAACCTTCGGAATAAGGACAATGTGAGTGTGATTAAGATCGCTCGGCATATGACCATGATTGAGGAAACCAAGAACAAGATCACACACTTCCGAACCCACAACCTCCCAATATTTCTTATGAAAAATTGCCGAAAGACCGTCGGGACCCGGAGATTTAAACGAATGCATCTCCTTAAGCGCCCTTAAAATCTCATCCTTATGATATGGACTAGTCAATAAAGAAAGCATTGAATCATCAAGTCTTGGCCCAATAAAGTCCAAGTGTTGGGCTTGAATAGGCGCATGCGAAGATGAAAAAAGGTCTTTATAGAAATCCAAGACCACATTATGAATAGCCTCAATAGACGTTTGCGGTTGCCCATTTTTGTCATACAACATCTTGATATTATTACGTTTGATCCTACTCGAAGCCTTAGCGTGAAAAAAGGCCGTATTTTTGTCCCCATCTCTAAGGATAAATGGGCGACACCTTTGCCACGCCGCCGTTTCCTCATCCCGACGTAATTCCCGCAACTCACGTTCCACCTCTCGACATTCATCAAGAATACTCCTCGTCGGATACCTTTCCTTAAGAGCCCTTAGTCTTTTCTTGAGCCAAGCAATACGCCACTGCGATCTTTTAAAAGTCTACTTATCCCATTGTAAAAGAAGCTTCCCACAACGCTTGACCGTGGCCATCCAAGAATTGTCGCATTGGTCATGGGATTGGAACCAAACTTGTTTCATGAGATCATCAAAATCGGTCGCATGGAGCCACTTGGCCTCAAAACGAAACATCTTTTTCCTCTTAAGCTGCGGCCCAATCAAATTGCCCTCCTTACCCCCAAACGAAAGACAAATCGGGAAATGATCGGAGCTATCCCAAATCACTGTCTCAGCGGACGCCTCCCTAAAGAGATCATGCCATTCCGAACTTGCAATAAATCTATCCAATCTTTCTTCGATAAGCCCATCACTTCTTCCATTACTCCATGTAAAAGGATGCCCATTATAACTCACATCACGAAGCTTAAAAGAATCCAAAACATCACGGAAACCCTTCATCAAAAAATAATCACTCGGGTTCCCACCACGTTTTTCATGGGCATAAAGAACATTGTTAAAATCGCCACCAATGAGCCATGCCATGTCCGATTCCCTACCAAGTTGCCGAAGAAGGTCCTAAGTCAAATACTTCAACCCGTGATCGGCCCACCCATAGATCCCAGTGAAACGCCAATGTTCACCCGAAGAATGACGAATACTAACATCAATGAAATGATTACCCATAGCCCGCAAACTAACCTCTTCATCTTTATGCCAAAGAAGAGCAAGACCGCCCGACTTTCCCACCGGGTCCATCCAAACACCATTCATAAGACCCACCCGACGTTGCACCTTCTTAATAACAGCCCCATTACATTTAGTTTCAGACATAAATAAAATAGTAGGGGAATAACTCCTCACAAGATCCGTAAGGGAAGCGCTTGTCATGGGATTCCCCAGCCCACGACAATTCCAACATAAGATGGGATTCATTGACCACCGAGGACCCTGTCGGTGGGGTCCGCCACACTCTCAAAACTCGGCACATCCTCAATCTCCATAGGGGTCACCTTCTTACGCTGTGTTTCATCCTGCAAGTCTGACAAATACAAGCACGACATATCATTATTGGACCTCTTATTACCTTCCATACTCGACACCGTAACCTCATGGTCCTTGAAAAATTTCTCCTCTGCTTGCACCACCCCCTCCCTTCGCTTAATACGCCTCCACTTCCTCCCCGACTCACTGACTTCTTTGGCGGATGAATTCTTGGCACCTCACATCTGAATTCTTCCTCTCTTATACTCTTATTTGTCTTTGCTTGTTCAAGAGAGTAATTAACTCTTGTTCTTGCTTACATTGCTCATAGTTTCTAAACACATTGCTATTACGAAATACAACCTAAGTACTAAGGTTGTGTTGTGTTGATTGTATCTCGTTGTGAATTTCCACACAACAACCCAAGTACCTTTGTGGGGGAAATATCACAAAAGGATAGTGAGTACACGCCTTCAACTAGTATCAAGCTTCCGGGTAACGGTTGTCGTTACACAATTATCTTCAATAAGTTTATTGCTTTTAATCATCTTGTAATCTTTATTTGTCATCACACAAAGGGGTTTATACAAATTCCCAAGTTGTAATTTGTATTGTATTATTTAGTTCCCTAATATATGTTTTGGGAAAAAAGATTAAAACTGATGACATTTGAAATGGTGAGTCGCATACATAGGCATATATCAGCCTTAAAGCTTCGAAATTAACGTTTGCTAATGTTTTTATGTGCAAAAAGGTCACCACGGAACAATTATATAAACCTCAGGGTTACCGCGTGGATTTTTTTAAAGTTTTGGTACCACGTGAAAAACCCAAAACCTCAGGGTTATCAGGTGAAATGTCCCTTTTATTTTTATAAGAATTACCATAATAAATGTTTTTATGAAAGTTTAGCTTATAAATGATAAATCATTACAAAAAAATTTGTTCGGTTTGATGCAAGTTGCAACTTGATGAAATTACTAGAAACGAGTACTTTTAACTTTCGGTGGAATGATTAACCTGATGAATTTGCCTAGCATTTAAGAATATATGTATTAATGATGTTAATTTGTACATTAATGATATTAATTCGTAATTGAATCAACTATTTTTAATTTTATTATTCTCTAAAAGAAATCGTGTTTGCATCTTCGTGATAGCTTTCTCTTAGATAGTGTCGGCAAGTCCAAGCAGTTGCGAAACTTGAACAAAATTTCAGGGGGCGAAATTAATAAAAAAAATTAAATGCAACTAATATATAGCCAATCAATACAACCATAAATTATTGCGTAAATTTTGAATCAAAGTAAAAGTCGACAATCTTTTAGCACATTAAAAATTTGTCTATAATCTCATTGACATTATATGTCTTTTCTATTTGTTTCTAAATGTATGAAATTTTTAAAAATACAAAATGATAATTGTATATTAAAAAAAATTTGCCGAAAATCTCGAAGGGGCGGAGCCCCTACCCGCCCCAACGAAGTTCCGCCTCTGAGTCCAAGAGACTTTTCAAGTTTAAACGATATACTTAGAGGTATCGAATTCAGTGTTTGAATTAGTTTCGACCGAGTAAAAATCAGCTCGGATGAAATATAAGTCAATTTTAAATAGATTAATATTTATTTTTTGTCCAGTTCAAGTCATATTCAGTTCAGATTTTATGAAGTTAAAATAAAGTCATATTGATATCAGATTAGACTATCGATTTAGGATCAGTTAAGCAGACATTAATCATAAAACGAGTTCAGCTAAGATTCAGGCAGGCTGACATTGGGTTGAATTGAGAATATGACAGGTTAGATTTGTTTTAGATTAGTTGATCTATGATTACTTGATCTATGGTTATGGGTTAATTTCAATTTGGATACAATTCAATAACAAGATAAATTTAATTTGGAAGAAATTGATTATGATTGCTAATTTTATTAATTGCGGTAAATTTAATGATTATAAATGTTTGAGGTTGTTTGGCAATCGGCTTTTGGGTTAGCTTTTTGGTTGGCTTTTGGCTTTTGGCTTGTTGGTTAGTCAAACAGCCAAAAAAAGTGTTTGGTAAATGGCTTTTAAAGCAGCTGAAAAGCTGGCTTTTAAGCCAAAATGAAAAAGCTACTCCAGCTAGCTTTTTGGGTTGGCTTTTGGCTTGTTGGCCCACTTTTACTCTAATAAACAGCCAACAGCCAATATTCAAATTTACCAAACATCTCCATAAACAGCTAGCTTTTTAAGCTAGCTTAAAAGCCAACAAAAACAGCCAATATTTCCAGCTGGTCAAACAAGCTAACTAAAAAGGCTAACCGCCAACAGCCAACAGCCAATTGCCAAACACCCCTTTATCTTTGACTTTCGTGGTTGTGCAACTGGTCGCGCGTCATTAGATTAGGTGATGGTTGGAGCAACTTAAATAATTTCATTATTACTCCCTCCGTTCCTTTTTGATGTTCCTATTTGGGTTTTTCACCAAGATTAAGAAAAATGGAATCTTTGGTAGTAGTGGCTATTATTTTAATTATATAGTAGTGGGAATTAATGATTGTATTGGAAGTATGAGAGAAAAAAATAATTAAATAATAGTGTAATGTAATGATTGTATTGGAAGTATGAGAGAGAAAATAATTAAATAGTAGTGTGAAGTAAGAAAAGTGGGTTTTAAGGGGTAAAAGTGGGATGAAAACTTTCCAAAAATGGAAAGTATTCTAAAGTGGAAAAACTTATAGAACTACCCGTTTTAGTAAGGTGGAAAAACAAAAAGGAACGGAGGGAGTAGCATGTAACAAAAACATTTTTATTTTTGGGTGGGGTTTAAAGGTTAGTTGTACGAAAAAATCTGTCCTTTTTATAGGTTTAAGCTACGGTGCTGCAATGCCAATAACTGGAATTGAATTGGTCACAAACTTAGTATCTTTATTAGTCCTCATAGCATGTACCAGCTATACGTGAGTAATCCATATTCCACCCATAATGAATACTTTTATTGTTAAGTATTTTTATTTAGGAGATACGGTCTTTTGTAAAGACCACTTTCAAAAGTCCTTTATAAAAGTCCAACTCAAATCTATATTTAGAGTTGTAACAATATATAATTAAAATTAGACTAATCTTTTGAGAATTGTCTTTACAATAAACGGTCTCAAGTAAGAATTTGTGATCTGTTATTATTTCATCCAAAAACAAGCTAACACCAAAACCCCTAAATATAACAAAGCCCACATTCCTAGCGACCGACCCGTTTATTAACCAGCTCTACTCATATTAAGTTTTTATAACCTCATAGGCATCTCTTTTAGATTCAACTTATATTTCTAACTCATTATCATAATTAAATCAAAATGATTGCTTTAATCAGTTTTAACCCTACTGCACCATCTTCTTCAACTATTTCAAATCCTATATATAGTGCCATAAATGCTTTTGATCGTGATTGTGGCATGTTACGGTCACAGACTCACAGTGATGCGATTATTGTGTGCTATCCCAGGTTTAGCTTGAAAAAGATTAATGGATTACTCATATCGACAATGTGCATCTTCTTTTCATGAGAACACATTTGCTTGGAACTCCACAATTAAGTTTGCTTATTGAGGAGCAATTTTAGGATGAGTGACATCCTGGGAAGTTTTGCGGGGCACGCATGAGTAAGGCCAAAGTGCACTGGAAAGACATAAATTGGTATGCGGGATCAGTCTACTGTCTACAGTAGAAATGTTCATTCGGGTCATCGGGTTTATTTCGGGTCAGGTATTTCGGGTCGATTCAAAGTCAGGCTTTGTATTCACATTGGTTTTTACATAATTGTAGATCCATCTTTAAGTCGGGTGAAATCAGGTTCGATTATAAAGTCGGGTGTCTATCGGGTCATCGGGTCTATATGAGTGATCACCGGCGATTTGAGTGCCGGGTGTTACATATTGTATGGTCAAACATTAGCTATATCTCTTACTCAGGGCTGAATCGTTGTTGTTTACATCTTTAAATATCAATTTTATAGGTTTGAAAAGATTTACAACTTAATCGACACAAAGCTTTTCCATGATAATTCAATTGTTAAAAAATGCTTTTAGGGCCCCTTTGGATTAAGTGTAAATATTTGAGGGGTAATAAAAGTCAAAGTATGAAATCAAAAGTAGTTAGATAGAAGATTAGAGGAATTTAATTGTTAAAGATGTAGAAAATTAGTTAAAAGTAATGAAAAGTGGATAGAAATTGTTTCCCTCATTTTGAGGTATAAATTTACTCTAGGGCAAGATGGGGGAATACTTTCCTCCAAATGAGGAAAAACATCCTTCTTTTATATTCATTTTTTTTAGTTTATTCTCATTCTATATTTTTCACAATTATTTCAATTACTTGATTTGCATCTCTACTTACCTTTTACTCCATTCGATTGATTTTTTTTACCCCTTAAATATTTACATTGAATCCAAGTGAGCCATTAGTTTTAAGTTTTTTACCTTTAAACATTCATTCCAAGCGAGCCCTTAGTAGCTTTAAAGTGTACGAGTATTTCATTTAACTCTAAGCAACAAAATTCCTAAAGTCAATGACAAGCCAATACAAAAATAGATGGCATAGAAAATTTTCAACATACAATTAGACTAAACCAGGTAATATGAAATTCTATCTTGATTTAACCAGTAGTCATTAGTCATCAAACTTTTGTTTTATGCTCAGGCCGATGAGTGAACTCAAAATCGATATGAACAAATGCTCGCTCTACATCAGGCAGCTGTTCGAGCTTCTCTTGGAGTGTCTCGCCAATGTTATGTGCTATGTTTAGAGGCATATCTTCAGGCAACACAATGTCTACCTCGGCAAAGTAGTGGGAACCAAAGGTGTATGCCCGGACAGTGTCAATGTGTTTTATCTCTTCATGATGATTCCATACAAGATAAGTAAGCTTCGCTAAGAACTCTGGTGGTGCAGTCCTTCCAATAAGTGACCAAACATTCTCAATCACAGTTTTTGCCCAGGTACTTATTGTGTACAAAGCAATCTGTTGCAGAATTGTATAATGACAGTAAATCAGTTTTCAGTCACCCGATCGGATATAAACAACCATACCCTATGTAATAAGAATTGCATACGATTTCATGATTTATTTTATAAACCAAATTACTAATTCTTTGGCTTATTGTGAGGATTAAAATAAATCAGTATTGAAAGTAGCATTGAAACCAAGTATATTGCAAAATGAGACCAACTTACAATCATGGCACCAGTTGCATCAATCCACCAGTAGAATCGAACAGCAAGAACAGCAGTTGCCAGACCAATAGAGTTTGTAACAACATCAAAGAAGTGGTCTTGTGCATATGCTCTAACTATCTCATTTTCAAATCGTCGACAATATATCATAAGAAAGAACTTCACTGCTGTGACCGATACCATAATCCCGATCATCCACAGTTCTTGTTTGTGATTCATTTTAGGCCCCGTCTGCAGTATTAACAAACAAATGAACCACTAAATTGTTATGAATATCAACAGAATAATCTAATTTAGTAGTATTTGTATATCAGTGTTTATATAGTACATATATTAGCAGTATACCTTAGTTACAAGGTCTCGACCTGACTCCAGTAGTATTTGTATTCCGAGCGTAGCCATTACTGATGCAAACACTATAATACCCTACATCATCCATAACAAAACATATTGCTCAGACTCTAGACAAGATGTTAATGTACAGAGTTAAGTAAGAGGATCCCCTAGCCTCTAGACAAGCACTTCATCAACTGGTTGGTTGGTTGCTTAATTATACAATCGGTATTCCCTAGACTCGTCACTTTACCTAAAATACTTGTGTTCGACTCTTATTTTTCGAACATGTGTAATCATTTTGGTTCAAAATACAGAGAATTTTTTTTTTATAAATAGGCAAGTAAAATAATTTGGACACATGTTTATAAAACGAACATGGGTATGCGTAATCATTTTGGTTCAAAATACAGAGAATTTGTTTTTATAAATAGGCAAGTAAAATAATTTGGACACGTGTTTATAAAACGAACATGGGTATGCAAGTCCGAGTAGCATAGATGATAGCCAAGCATCTAATGTTCACCAAGGAAGTGTACAACAACATACCACATTAAATTATTTTTTGAAGCAAATTTGAGGTAATCTTCATTTTCTTGAAATCTTCATTTTACATCAAGTATCAAAGACCAAACACTTTATTTTGGTTGAAAATCAATGTATTATTCACAATTTAGCTAAGTTGGACACTCGAACACATACTATGAGTTCCCGAGTCAATAGATAATTAAAGTTAAATTATTATAGTGAAAAAGAATTTAAAAAAAAAGGAGATTGAAGGGCAGCATACCACAGGTTGCATCCTTTTCTTGCCAATAGGATATGTAAATTGATTTGGTTTTCTCATAGCATGAGAAGTAAACCAAAGAATAAATCCAGATAAAAGATCAAGAAGTGAATCCAATGTGGAGGCAATCACTGCTAATGATCTGCTTTCTATGGAAGCATATATCTTTGCTAAGAAAAGAACAACGTTTGCTACATTTGATATTGTTACTGCCAATCTTTCACTCTTTGCAAGCTGCTTCATCTCATCCTGAACACAACAAAAACGTATATAGGTCATGTATAATAATATGTATATCAAAGATATTAACGATTGAAAAAGCACATTGACATTGTTGTTTTAAGAAATGCTGCAAGTAAAAAGAAACGGAAGAACGTGTGCCAACCTCTGTGAGACTTCCTGGAAAGAAACCAGTTTCAGTGACGGTTTCCATCTCATTGTATCCTTCGAATAGTCTCTCCTGTTTCTTGTAATATTCCGCAACCTTACCTTGTTTCCCTGCCAAAGGCAAAAGGTAAGACAAACTGTATTGAACAATAAAAATATAGTGTTATAATAATCAATAAGCCTCTCATAGAAAGACCCTACGTGTTGGATTTATTCAGTCTTGCTCTGTTTAGCTTCTCATAAAGAATGGTGGATAAGGATCACATGAATCACTAATTACACAAATCATGAATTCAATATGTTGATTTATAGCTTTGAACATATTTGTATCTCAAGTAATATCATATAATAAAGGAGTACATTATTTCTACACTATTGTAAAAAAAGTGGACCACACAATCCCCTTTACTTCCTGCCTAAAATAAACCAAGCTCCTTCTTATTTCTCTTTTGGATTACATGTTAGGCTAAAGAAAGAAAATGGAAGAAAGGGCTAGACGAAATCTGACCGATGACCTTGTCTGAAAAACGAGATACTAAGGTCATGAACTTAGAGTAATTCCTCTTTCTCCAACTCACAATGATTGATTGTTCTCACTCTCTGATTATTGTTGCTCTATATACCTCCTTATCATCTCTTTAGTTAGATTCAATTAAGGGATAGTACAAACACAATCTTTTTTTTTAAAAAACATATATGAAGCGTTTTACGGTAAAGTTGTCTCTTTTGTTGTGAATAATACGACCTATAGATTTTTTGAAGGAAAAATTGATTCCTAACTCAATGCTCTCTTTTAATCCTATAGATTTTTTGATGGAAAAATTATTGTAAATAATACGACCTTTCACTAATTTTCCTACAATAATACGAACTTTTGATAAAATATGAATAATAATAATTTTGGTGTGCATTTTCCTCTGGCATCCTTAACTTATTAAAAATTATAGGTCAACCTGCCAAGAAAAAAAAAAGAAAATATCAAAAATATATTATGCGATAAGAAAAGAATAAAAACGAGTATGGTAATCAATTCCCCACCCCAGCCCCCATCCCCTACCCATACACTATTCCTCATCCCCAAAACCCATTACCAAAATCGACTCTTACCCTCATCCTCTTCATTCCCCTCAACTCTTTAACTCCACCAAATCTTTCCCTCCAGTCCACCACCCTCTTAACCATCGTTTCAACTTTCACCTACCCTTGCTCAACCACCAACATTTTTTGCCCCTCACCACCGGTAAATTATAGCCCCAAGGCTTTCAATTGCAAAACCCCGCTCCCCTTCGATGTTATTATGGGTATGGGTTATTAAAAGAGTGGTGGTGTGTAGTTAGATTTGAGCGTGGGTTGTTCATGGGTCCATAGGTTCAGTTTCTGGGTTGTAGACTTGTGGTGATGGTGGGTCGCCAGTTTTAAAGCAAGTAACAATACTCATAACTATGACGTTAACTTTAAACTTATAATCGAACATGTTTTGTCTTATACTTTGGAGAGAGTCGATAAAGATGTGTCGAATATGAGTGGTTTGAAGTTTGGAATGATAGATGAGTGTTGCTTGAACAAAGCAACAAGTAAAGAAGCAAATTGTGAGATGACTCGACTAGGCGCTCAATCGAGCAGTGCCTAGCTCGATTAGTCGAGCGGTCTTGGGTTGGTCGAACAGTATGTTTAAAGAAGGTTAGTAGTTGTTCTAAAGGTTAGCTTGATCGAGCAAGGGTGTGGCTTGACCAAGTGAGAGTCGAGCGCTTCCACATTGGATTCATGTAAAGTTCCTGGTTCAGTTTTAGCATTGATGCGACACTTTACTCTTTGTTTAAAGTGTTATAATTATCTTGTTTATTACTATGTTAATTATATATTATTATCATAGTTAATTGGTGTGTTTATTGTGTAAAGTTACATGTGAGTTTATGGTGGATTAAGAGGTGGTTCTAGAATGTAGTATTCCACTCTATAAATAGGATACACATTCATAGAACACAATTCACCACAAACACACATAAATTGAGAGTAGTCTAGTGCATTATTATAAAAATGAGAGTGTTCTTACTTTGCGCTAGTATTATGTGATCTTGATAGTGTTCTCAAGATAAGAGAGGTTAATTATACTTGTATTGTCGAATCATCTATAATAAACCACATTTGAGGGGGAGCTATCCAAGATACCTCATAAAGACTTGTGTTCAAATTTGCATTTTATTTTCATTTTGTTTTTCGTTGTTAAACCTCACAGAGGCGATTCAATTGGTATCAGAGCGGGAGTGCTTCTTGGGCTATTTGGGGGTGTGAAAGTGAGTTTAAAAGAGCAAGAAAAACACAATGAGTGAACGGAAAAGTTTCACTATTGCATTGTTTGATGGGAAAATCAACTTTGCAATATGGAAAAGTTCCATGGAAGATTATTTGGTGCATCAAGGCATCGATGATGCGCTTTTGAAGGAGAAGCCAAATCATATTGAGGAGGCAAAATAGGCGCAAATGAGGAAAAATGTGGTAAGCATAATATGGCTTCCCATAACACCCAAAATCAAGTATCATTACTTGAAAGCGACTGATCCCTATGAGGTTTTGGAAAAGTTACAAACGGTGTATGCTTCCAAATCCCTAACCAATAAAATTTGCTTGAGGTGGGAGTTCTATCAACTCATGATGGATGAGGATACAACAATGCTAGACCAGATTAACACATTTAACAAGTTGGTGTGCGAATTGTTGAATGCGGATGAGAAATTGATGGATGAGGAATAAGCTTTACTCCTTTTGGCTTTGCTTCCCAAGGACTATAGAACCATAGTCCAGACATTGCTCATAGGCACTCTATTACTCTTGATCAAGCATTGGCAGCGTTGAGAGAGAATGATAGGTTCATGGTTAGAAGAAAGGGGGAGGAAAAGAAGAGTGTTGGGGATGGCTTGTTTCGTGTGGGTTATAATAGGGGGAGAACCAAGGACAAGGAATATCAAGGAAGGGGTAAGTCTCATGGGAGGGGTGACCTTAGTGACAAAGAGTGTTACTATTGTAAGAAAAAGGGGCACATACAAATGATGTGTAATGAATTTAAAGAGGACCTTAAGAGAATGAAAAAATTAAGGGATAATGTGAGACATAAGGGTGAGAGTAGCGGGAGTGCCGCTATAGGCTTTGTTGGTGATGATGACTATGGTGGGGCTCTATTAGTTGATGGGGGAGTGGTTCATAGTAAGGGATGGGTTATAGACTCCAATTGCTCATTCCACATTTTTATGAGAAAGAAAAAGTAGAAGGTATTGGTGAGGTCGAAAATAAGACACATGGAGGTGTCAAAAAAAGACTTAGTGATGTAAGGTATGTACCTAAGTTTGAGAGAAAATCTTATATCATTGTGTAGACTTGAGAGTAAGGGATGCACTTTCAAAGCAAGTGGAGGGGTTTTAAAAGTCATTAGAGGGAACATAGTGCTCATTAAGGGAAGTAAGGAGTAAGAGTAACTTGTAGGGAAGACAATGGGTATTGAACCTAAATCGGATCCGTGGATCCGTATCCATTTTCACGGATCTGGGTCCTAAAAAAATAGACCTGTCGGATCCGGGTCGGGTCCAGATCCGTTTAGATTTCACAGGTCCGGATCTAGATCTCAGAAAAATGTTCGGACCCAGACCCGTGGATACGAAAGACCCGTTTTTAATTTAATATACATTAAATATATTGGGTTTCTTAATTTATACTTTAAAATAATTGCAAAATCAAATACTGTTTTTGGCTATTGAAAATACCCAACAGACATTGCTATTTTAAGTTATTTCTTGAGAGTTGAATGTGCTTGTTGATTGGTTATCTAAAGCTGCTAATTCTAACTTGTAAAAGTGTTTGAATCAATTGATTTCCCAAATATAATGTAACACCCGAATTTCCTTTCGCCCTTCACGATTTTGGTTTCGTTTAAGGGTCGGAAATTCAGCCTGTAACACCCCTGAATTTTCGACCCTTAAATAAAACCAAAATCGTGAAGGGCGGAAGGAAATTCGGGTGTTACATATAAATTCTGAGTAATGTGTCGATCAATTGTTACGCGAAAATAAGTAGAGAACTGATTTCATTTCAAATATGCAGCCCCTTTGTCTCCCTTATATTCTGATTTCTCAAAAATGAACAATCAATCCTCATTTGCAATTATATTAAATATACTTTATTGTGTTCGTTAAATATTTTCAAGACAATTTGTATAATGTTTTTTTGGGTGATTGATTGTGAAATTATATATTATTATCATTAGTTAATGAATATAGCTTTATGACAATCTAAACACGATAAAATTACAAAGAAAAATAAAAAATAAGTCAAACCCGTTTTGGATCCGGATCCGGTACTGGATTCGCAATATCCATGACCATGGATCCAAATATGGGTCTTGCTCTTGAAAACGGATTTGGATTCGGGTCCAATTGGACTCGGTCTGGATCTGACCCGTTGCCATCCCTAGTAACTTGTATGATTTACAAGATGGGTGTGGTATCCTAGGCCACAAATATGATGCTATTTTTGGGTCGAAGAAGGATACCGTTGAGGATGATAAGAGTATTGCACTTGCAGGGGAGATTGTTAAAGCAACTAACAATACTCATGACTATAACGTTAACTTTAAATATATAATCGAACATGCTTTGTCTTGTACTTTGGAGAGAGTCGATAAAGATATGTCAAACATGAGTGGTTTGATGTTTGAAAGATAGATGAGTGTTGCTTGAACACAGCAATAAGTAAAGAAGCAAACTGTGAGATGGCTCGACAAAGCGCTCGATCGAGCATTGCCTAGCACGACCGTTCGAGTGGTATTGGGTTGGTCGAGCAGTATGTCTAGAGAAGGTCAGTAGCTGTTCTGAAGGTTGGCTCGATCGAGCAAGGGTGTGGCTCGACCAAGTGAGAGTCGAGCGATTCAACATTGGATATCAGTGCAGTTTTTGATTCCGTTATAGGTTTGATGTGGCACTTTACTCCTTGTTTAAAGTGTTATTAATTACCTTATTTATTACTATGTTAATTATGTATTATTATCATAGTTAATTGGTGTGTTTATTGTGTGGAGTTACATGTGAGTTTATGGTGAATTAAAAGCTAGTTCTAAAATGTATTATTCCACTCTATAAATAGGATACAGATTCATAGAACAAAATTCACCACAAACACACACAAACTAAGAGTAGTCTAGGGCATTATTAGAAACTTAAGTGTGTTCTTACTTTGCTCTAATATTTTGTGATCTTGAGAGAGTGATCTTAAGGCAAGAAAGGTTCATTATACTTGTATTGTTGAATCATACATAATAAACTACATTTGAGGGGGAGATATCCAAGATACCTCATAAACACTTGTGTTCATCTTTGCATTCTATTTTCATTTAATTGTTTTTCGTTGTTAAACCTCGTAGAGGCAATCATTTTAGCCAGGAATCATGGAATGGTGGTGGGAAGATAGGCGGGGTTGTGCTAGGGTGTTGAGTGGGGTGGTGCATATGTGAGAAGAAGGCCAATGATTCAAAATGGATATTGGTTGAAAACTCACATCAAAAGTAGTATATTATTTACAGTCAATCAAAAGTTCGTATTATGGTAGAAAAATTTATATAAAAGATCGCATTATTAATTTTTCCATTTTTTGATAATATTGGAATTCGTTTAGTTGATAAACAAAATAAATGTAATTTTAAATCAATAATTTTAATTTCTAGGACTTTACATTCTTTGTTAAATTGTCTAAGAAAACGTATATTATTGTTTGGTTGAAAATTGCAATTAACACGAAAATTAAAGCTAAATGATATTTTATATTGGTATTTTCAAATTTCAGAACATATTATCAATTTTGATCTACAAACAAAATTTCTATTTCTCATACTTACCAAGAAAATTATCAAGCAAACAATCATACAATATATACAACTCCCAAACAAAATAAATAAAAACTCAAAAGAATTATTACATAACCAAATCACCTCTTATAATAATAAGCTTTACAAGAAAATTTTATTCTTTACACTACCTTGTTAATTCATGCACATGTTTAAAGCACACAACAATAATGTACAACAAATCTTTAAGTCATTTTTATTATATGGAGTATTTTTTTATTAGTAGTTATGCCTCTATCAAAAAATAAAACGACAAACCCATATAAACATTTAACATGTATATAAAACATTCGTTTTTCTTTATTTTCTCTTCTATTCCCTTTCCTTATAAAACAAACAAAGTGCATTCTCCCTATTTATCATTCGCCGTCCTTCCCTTCTCTTTCGCTTGCTTTTATTTCTCTTCTAATTTGTTATATATCTTAGCATAGTCAGGGCTGGCCCTAAGTAAGGGCAAGATGTGCCTTTGCCCGGGCCCTAAAAAGATTTTAGTGTTTAATTAGTGGTAAAGTTCGAACTTTTTTATGTATACAACAGTTTAGTTGCCCATAAATCATCTTTCGCCCCGGTCCCTAAAAACCTAGGGCCGGCACTGAGCATAGTGGTAATAACGAAGAAAATAAAATAAATTGAAAAAGAAGCTAAGATAGACTTACTTCTGGTTGGATTGAGACACAAAAGAGGATGAAAGGAAGGATGAGTAGGTTTTGGAAGTTGAAATTTGTTTATACTGAGTCTCCATGATGGCAACTCGGTGAACTCAGTAATGACAACAGAATCAACTTCAGGCAATGGAGATAAAAGCTCTCTTCTTGATTCTCCTATAACTCCATTCATTTCCATTTCTTCTTCTACTATTTTGTTTTAATTATATTTAGTTAATTTGATTATGAATAATAATTAGGAAGAGATTACTGATAGGAACTATACTAATAAAGGCATGAATTACACCTTATTTTTTGTATTATTAAATTTGATGCTTATGTCAATGAAGTTGTGATTATGTGTTTGTCTAAATTAACATTTGTTAGTTATGTTGCTGCTTTTGAATCAGCATATGAACCGTTTTTAACCACTCCACTACACTATTTGTCCCAACTCACAACCATTTTAATGCACTTAATATGGAAAATTTTAAGAGAAATTTTATGGCGCGATTATAACAAGTAGAATTTTTTGGACAAAGTAAATTTTATAAAATGCCAAGAAAAAGTTAAAGCTTTACATCCTTGTGTGAAGAGACATAGAAGCCATCACCCTATCGAATCTTTAAAGGGTCAAACAAGCCCTACGTCATACGCTATCTACTAGCCTATATGACGGATTACTATCCTATAGAAATTTTTAACATTTTATTATGTGGTGAATAAATAATTTTTTAATTTGTAAGGTGACTTCGAGTTTTTAACATTTTCATGTGCTTGATAAAAAGTTAAACTCTTAGTTAAACTTGATATTAATTTTGAATTGATTTTCGTAAAAACATGCCTCTTAAGGTTAATCACCAATACAAGAATTATGACATGCATTTGCTATCTAACACCCAGAATTTATATATATATAATACTTGTAATCCGAATCTTTTTTAATTATAAGATTATAGAATTGTAGATCATAATCGAGATTTTAATAACTATGTGTATATCCATGAAGGAAATATTCTGCTAGCCATATTAAATGAAAATCGATTTAACGGCCTGTTTGGTTAGTGGTATAAATGGTGTTAATGAGAATGATTTATAGTGTAAATTTTCATCAAAATTTTCATGTCATTCTCTTGGTAATGAAACTTTGATCACAAAAAAGTTCTTTTGTTTACAAATTTCCATTACCTCCTAATACCACCTCTCTCATTGGTAATGCATTGGAATGAATTTTGTGAACAAAATGAGTTGATTGAAGGTTGTCAAGCATGACCATCAAGAAGCCAAAAGATTTTTTAACCAAAATTACATTAATTTTTCATTCTTATTGCCACGATTTATTACCAACTATCAAACGGGGCGTAAATGAACATCCCTGATGAGGAGGCGTGTATTGATTTACCTGGCATGTAAAAACTGCACTAGTACGCTATTTGTAGTATAGTATTTCTTAACAAACAAGGAATAAGTCCACTCACTATGTTATTTTTTGAAAAGTCCGAAGATTATGTTCAAAACACACATTATTATATTGTTAGTTGTTAATAGCGAATATTTATATATAATTTTAATATTAAACTCTAATGATGGATGACGACTGAAGCACCACTCATAAGTTATAGGATATCTCATATAACTTATACGTGCTGCTTTAGTCATCATTCATCATTAGAATTTAATATTGAAATTTATATATAAATTTTCGGTAATTAAGAACTAAATATTTAAGTTATAGTATAATATTTTAAATTATTTACTAAATAAGAAAATAGGATTTTTTTAACATTGTGGATAGGTGGTTGGAGATTTTTGACATGTATGTGAAAAATGTAGTACAATGGACCTAATACTTTAATATATTCCCTCGATTGCTTAGTCAAGTTCCCACTAGGAATATTTACGGAAATTAATTAAAAGAAATAGAATTTTTAGATATTAAATATATTATTTTATTAAATATTAAATTTGATGGAGAAAAAGTAGAGAGTAAACACATTTAAAAAAAATAATTAAGAATGTTAATGGAAAAAGTATGGGGACCATAATAAATAAAAAATATTTCAAAAAATTAGTGGCAAACATTTGTGGAACTTAAGTAATATAAAAATGTTAAAATGAAGTTAGTGGAATATATATGTAAGGATCATAAACATAATTAAAATATTAAAATGAGCATGAAAATGGTTAATTTTTGTTTAAAACTTATTGTGATATGAATAGAATTATTCTATATAAAAATAGTAAATTAAACACCTAAAATGACAAATGAGAACTTATTTAAGAAATGAATGGACTACTTTAATAGTTACAAGAGTAATAAAAAGCAAAAAAGGTTGGGATAATATTACCAATTGGTTTTTAGTAGTGAACCTTCTTTGGGTTTATGAGTTGTTTACTTCTTCTTCTCCTTGTTTGGGTTGCCCAGACCCATTTTCTAAATTCTATCAAAAAAAGCAACATGATCTACATATTATTATGGTTTTATAAGAGATAAATTACTTTATCAAATAAAAAGAAGAGTTAAATTAATTTATGAAAAGGCTTGTGATGGTTGATAAATTCACATATTTGCTTGATAGCCAAACAGGAAAAGAATGCCACCATAAAGTTAGGCGTGTGTGAAGAAGACAACCCAAAAGGTCCAACAAAATAAGGCATGAATTGAACCATTAACATGACATGTGTATGTGTCAATAGAAATTAATATTAGTACATATGCCTTATATATTTATTAAAGAAAAACATAATGTGAAAAATGGGTCGCAAACGTTACATTTTGGTTATTCTCTTACTTATTCTTATAGGGTACTCGAGATGCCAAAGTTTCTATTTTTATTATTATTTTGGAGTAAAGTGTGAAACTTTTTGTGTAATTGTATGGCCAAATTGCACGAAATGGACCCTTTCTATAGAGGGTTGATTCTGAACTAAATGGATGCACCAAAACTTGGCCGAGAACGTCTCGAATTGAGACCAAGAGTAGGTTGGTCCAATTCGCATGTAAAACATCATGACACATTTTCCCTTATTTTTTCCATTTTCAGGGCATTTTTCAATTTTAACCTTAAAGGTATCGATTTTGGCATGAAACATATAAATTTCAATGTAAAGTAGTACATAAACATATCAATTAAAGTAAAAATTTCAATTTGAACTTATAAATGATCAAATTTGACGTTAAACTGATCAATTTTTACCTAATATATGGTTCCCTTTCAAAAAACTTAGAATGAAGTATTATTCTATCATTCTATGGATGAATTTCACTCAACAAATATTGAATGGTCAATAAAACTATCAATAGTTAAATTTTAACTAGATACGATACAATATATATCTATACAATTTGAATACTTATATTTAAAACGATATATAATTGAAGACTAGAAGTTCAAAATTGAGTTAAATTATAGAATATCATTGTCAAATTATATGTCATACTTTAATTGTTAACATATTCAATTTGAACTAAACTTATACGTTCAAAATTGAGTTAGATCATAAAACATCAAATGTCAGTTGATGTATTATAATTTAACAAGTACTTTTATGTTCCATCAGAATCATCATGTTGCATTCAATAAAAGTAATTGTATTGTACAATGTTTTAACATTATTACTGATAGTGTTATTGATCATTCATTTGTTGTTCAAAATTCATCAATAGAATGATAAATATTAACATTTTATTTAGTTCGTTCTCAAATTGTGATATAGAACCATATTTAGGTAGAAATTGATCAGTTTAACATCAAAATTGATCACAAGCAGGTCAAAGTTGAAATTTTTATGTTAATTGATCTGTTTAAAGTTTACTTTAAGTTGAAATTGATACTCTTTAATTAAAAATTGTTACGTTTAAGATCAAAATTAAAAAATACCCCAAAAATGGGAAAAAACGAGAGAAAGCATATGAGGTTCATACACGCGCGAATTGGGCCCACCCACTCTTGGTCTCAGTTTGAGATGGTCTCGACCAAGACCAGCTAAAATGGATGTTTGGAAAAATAACAAAGACGGACCCTATAGATATTATAATTAGCATTAAAAATGTGAACATGTCATATAATTCTTAAATGATAGAAGAACTACTCATAAATTGTAAATTTTTAAGTGTACTTGAATTAACTAACATTTTCTAATTTTAGAACCCTTTCGAACTATGGACCCTAAGCAAATGCCTACCTTGCCTATGGTAAGGAACAACCATGCTTAGAACATAAATAAATAAGTGAGAAAATAATAGGAAACCGATTGGAGGGTTGAATGATCATAATAGCAGTCTTAAATATAGGAAAATTTGCTCAAAATAATCTCAACTATCACCCGTTAGCAAAAAATATTCCCAACTATCAATTATTTTTTAATAATCCCAACTATTCTCATAATTTGTTGAAAACATACCCACCCCCTTGTTACCGGCTGGAACATGTGACTTTTTCACCTTTTTTTTTCTTTTTTTACTTAATTGTTTAAAATTAACCATTCCCTTTCATCTATTAATCAAAAAAGAAAGTTTACCTTGTTATATGGGGGAGTGTTGGGAAAATATTTTACATGCGATCATATCAAAGAATTTGAGAGAGTTTGTGTAACACCCCTGAATTTCCGACACCTTAAACGAAACCAAATTCGTGAAGGACCGGAGGAAATTCGGGTGTTACATAAAAAGAAAAGGAAAAGAATTTAGATAAACATTAAAGGTTAACTTTAAAAAGGTGAGTGAAAATTTTGGCAGCATCTCTGCTAAAACTCGACATGTGGTAGAGCAGTTAGCACAATAAAAACATTAAACTAATCTAAGGCATCATTGCTTTTTAAGATCTCACACCATGGCGGAATAGTTCATCGCCGGCTTCTCAAGTCGACATACCAAGCATGGATCGTGGTTCCAATGTCAACGCTTGCGTTTAAAAAAAGAATTGACTCTTTAAAACCATACAAGTTATAAACTACGCAGCGGAAATATAAATATACAAACGAGAACACAAGGCCCCATAACAACACGTATACAACCAAAGTTTACAAAAGATATACAAGAACTACAAAATCAGAAGATGATGGTATGACACGTGTTATGCTTCACCCTCATCACTCTCCCCCAATGCAATGCAAATGCAAAAGAAGCTCCAAAACCTGCTACGACTGTCCATGATCCTCCTGCTGCTCGACATCAGACCAAACGCCAATGTGTCATAGCAGGACAATCATAGAAAGTCATCAAACAATCAAGCATAAACACAAACACGTACACGTCAGTAACTAGCATCAAATATAAGAAGGTCAACAGACTAGCTAACATTATATTATAAAACTATATAAAGATGATGTCGTAAAACACAAGGCATAACTAGTAGCTATTTATCATCCGTTTATACTTGTTCATCTCATTTCTCCCTTTCCAACTCGAACAATGCGTTTCGGGGTGGAATGTAAGTCTTAACACTCCTATTTTCAAGAACATAAACTCTAATAAACACGCGTAGTGTCAACTCATAAAAGGACATCAACAGGCTACTTAACGTCTGACCTTAAAAAGTTTGTCTACCTTAAAGTAAGTTTAATCATAATATATCCTTGGGATCATTATCTTCCATAAGGATTCTTCACATAGGCGTAATCTTTTTATGATGGAAAACCCTTGGAGTTCGCAAGACCCATAGGGCACTTCTCACTATAAATATTGTACCAATGAATAAACTCTCTACTAAAAACTCAAACTTAACCATGGGTTTGCAAGACCCACCAGTAACTCACATACTCCTTTACTATCAATGAGAACCATGGGGCTTTCAAGGCCCACCGGTAACTCACATATATCTTTGCTATCAATGAGAACCATGGGGCTTGCAAGGCCCACCGGTAACTCACATATATCTTCGCTATCAATGAGAACCATGGGGTTTGCAAGGCCCACCGGTAACTCACATATATCTTTGCTAACAATGAGAACCATGGGGCTTGTAAGGCCCACCGGTAACTCACATATATCTTTGCTATCAATGAGAACCATGGGGTTTGCAAGACCCACCGGTAACTCACATATATCTTTGCTATCGATGAGAACCATGGGGTTTGCAAGACCCACCGGTAACTCACATATATCTTTGCTATCAATGAGAACCATGGGGTTTGCAAAACCCACCGGTAACTCACATATACTCTTGCTTTCAATGAGAACCATGGGGTTTGCTTGCTAATACACCAATAATTCTAATCTAATCACAACATACACTTTTCACACTATATTTACGACAAAGTATGTTCTAAGGAACAAAACTTAACTATATATATATATATATATATATATATATATATATATATATATATATATATATATATATATATATATATATATATATATATATATATATATATATATATATATATATATATATATATTGCATTGTCAAATTACTATGAATTAGTAGACATAAGATTGAATAAAATAATGTATTACATATAATAGAGGCAATACCCAAGGTAGTAAGCTAGTAATGACAAAAAAAATCCATTTTACCACATTATTCAAGGTTCGTAGAGACTACAAGAAATTACCTATATCACTCACAACATCAAGACTCCCTTTTTTTTTTTTACCAAGACTATAAAACATACAACAACGACTAGTTTAAGTAATAACAACAATTAATTTAATTCTCAAGTGCAATGAAAACAATGTCAATTCATAACAACAATCGCAAAAGCCCATTAACAACTCTTAGCAATCAATGAAAATTAGTTGACAACCATTATTAACAAACACCTCTTAATAGCATTAACAATATAAACCACCATGAACAAAAATAGTAATAATAATTAACAATCACTCTTGTGAACAAGAATCATAACCATTACTAATAACTAACACGACCACCATTCATCAATAATGTCACATACACAAACCTTATACGAGATTTTCAATTAATAAAACACCATCCAAACCACAAAAGTAGTACATACTACTTTTAAATTCATCCTTATATCAACCCTAACTTATTCAAGTTCAAGTCACAATTTCTTATACTTACCCACTTTAAATTCTATCAAGATATAACTTAATTTAAGCTAAAATTCATGAATTTAACCAAAATACTACTTTTAAATTCACCATAATATAAACCCTAACTTGTCTATTTTCAAATCATCACAATAATCAAACCCATAACAAAAATTCAAGACATCATACTCAAATTTAACAAGTATAAACTCTAAATAACAAGAAACTAAATATCAAAAACATACAAAATTAAATTGGGTAAGAGATTGCTCACAAAGGGTTGAGAAGATGATGAAAGAAAGTAGAAAGCTTTAAGCAATGTGAGAGGAGTTGCCGGTGGTGGCGGCTGCTAGTGGCTGGCGGCGGCTGGCGGCTGCTGGTGGCTGCCGGCGGTGTCGGTTGGCGGCAACTGCTGGATGTGGTGGTGGGTGTTCTTGATGTTGAGGAGGGAGGTGAAGAAGAAAGAGAGAAAGAGATGGAAAACAAGGAGTATGGGTTTGGGGTTTTTATTTCTTTCTTTACTTTTTTTTTTCTTTCTCTTTTTCTTAATTCAACACCCTTACTCATCTATATAATCATATTTTTACTTACAAGCCCAAATTAAGACAACTTTCAATATGCTAGCAAGATTTGAATTACAAATATAAGTTTAATTTGTACATCTTAATTTGATTAATTATAAATATGCTCTTAATATAAATATGTACGCATTCATTATTTATATAATGACTGATTCAAAATGATTATAAAATAAAAAAACAATTAAATAATTACGTGACAAAATAACGGGGTGTTACAGTTTGCTAACGTATAAACTTGATAGGCTACTCTTTGATGGGCTCGATTTAGAGCACATTTATATTCCCATTATGGTGTCAAATTTCATTGTTTCTCATTGGTTTGATATGTTTTACACTCGATTTTACCTTGTTCTTGTCTCTGTTGAGACTTAAGCCCATTTCAGGTATTTTCAGAGATTTTGAGATAAAACGGATTGAGTTCGAGGCTTAGACATCATAATTGAAGAAGAGGCACGTGTTTCAAAGCATTCACGAGCAATCTGAGTCATCCCCGAGCACCTCGTAAGGTTCCAAGATCTTCCGGCACCTCAAAGACTCATTTTAAGGGAGAAATAGGGCTGCTCGACCTCCATTTGGTCAAATGCAGCATAGGTTCGGTCGAAGGGTGCAATGGCTCATGGAAATTAGCTCAAAGTCTCTGGAAAAGGCGAACTCAGGTCAATTCGGGCGATTATTTACATTCAAGCTTTGTAATTTCACTTTCCTTTCATTGAAGCTTTCAAGTTTATGTATGTTTATCTTTCTTTATTGCTTTATTGATTTCAATATCTTTACTTTGATGTTATTTAATGCTTTCTTCTTATTTTCTTTGATTGTTGCTTCATTTATTGTTCTTTTGCTCTTCAATCTTATTCTTGCTTCATTTATTGTTTTGTAGAGTAGTTGGTTGGTTTATTTATTGCTCTAGTTTTTGTTTCTTGCTAAACACTTCTTGCCCTAATTTTTTCATTCATGTCTTCTTTCATTTGGTTTGTTTTAGTTGCATTCATTATGAGTGAGTAGTTCTTGTAGGGGTTTTGGTTTGGTGAAACCCTAGGTTGGTGATTATTGTTCATGTGTCAGGATAGGGTTAAGGTTTGTTGTGGATTGTTTGATTAATACTCGATATGAATCTTGTCCTACCACTCTTCAAGAGACATAGGGCGATTATGGGTCGTTTGCATGCCTATATGTCACAACTTCCCCTCGCTATGATCAATCTACATTCGATCTCCCTTGACCTAGCTCTCCATGAGAACATAGAACTGACCTAGGGTGAATCCTCACCATCCCCGTTTGTCTCTTATTGCTTATTGTCATTTTATTTCTTGTTAGTTTATTGCTTTAGTAGCTTAGTTCACACACCCTTTAATTCACCTAAAAACCTACCTACGTCAAGTCTATAGTCTAGCTTCTCTTGTCCTTTTGGTTCAACCCTTGACTTACCATTACACTCATTGGTTTGATATGTTTTACACTCGATTTTACCTTGATCTTGTCTCTACTGTGATTTAAGGTCATTTTAGGTATTTTCGAAGATTTTGAGGTAAAATGGATCAAGTTTGAGGCTTAGTGCACCAAGATCGAGTCCTTCAAATTCACGACGTTGCACACAACCGATCTTAGCAATGGGAGAATGAATCGTGTTGCTTCCAGACACACAAAAGACACGAAAATCAGGCCAAGAAACCACTTCTTGGCTTCGCATAATCCCTCAATCTTTCACAGGGTTGGGGACGAATTACACACGTCCTTCCTTGAAGTTTCACTCAAGCATTGGAAAGATGAAGCGCTAGGTTGTTTCACAACTCAGAAAAATTAGAGTGTTTCACACTCGTAGACAAAGGCCGATTTGTAGACACTCACTCACATAAGGAAAAGAATAGAGAATTTCTTAAAAATATGCAATGAATGTTTTCAATATCAAATCTAATGTTTTACAAGTCTTAAGGCTCTTATTTATATGCCTTGGCACATTACAAGAGAAGGCTAACAACTATGTACAATTAAGAGAGCATGTGCCAAGCATGTGCACTCTTAAAATAAAAAAACAAGACAAAAACACACATGTGGTGTTACTGTTCGAAACTGCTGACCACATGACCTTGTGTATTCGTTCTAGCCGGGTTGTGTACACCACAAGCATAGTTCTTGAGGCCTTGATGGCTTAGTCCAAGTGCCAAGATGTCGTTTCTACCCTTGGCCAAGTTATTGGTGCACCGGTGGAGGCACACGTGTTGTGCTAGGTGGCTTGGTCGCAAGGTGAGCTGCTACACTGTTTTGTGCGATTTGTTGTGCATGTCCAGCTGCTGTCCCACTTTGGTCCTCTTTATTAATAGCCTTTTGATTATTCTTTTGGATAATATGATCCTCAATAGCTATGTTATGTACGTGAGTAGGATCATGGATTGAATCGTGTCTTGAACCATGGTTTGCATGCACACATGGCTCAACTCCTCCTTCTTTGTAAAGAATTTACCTCAATTCTTGATTCCCCTTTGTTGCTTTCCATTAATATCTTTAATTTTCTTTGTGAATATTGGCTTGAATGACTTTATGCAGTTTCAACATATCATTTGCTTACTCTATGCATCCTTTGATTTCTTATCATCATGATTAGCACAAATACGCTAAGAGAAATGGGTAGAAATGGGTTTTCCCTATATGTACTTTCGAAGGTGAGTGTTTGGTGGCATAGCTAAGACTTCTATTGTGAGCAAACTATGCTTGGCGAATCCTTAAGTCCTAATCTCTAAGATCTTTGATTATTATTTTCCTCGAGATGGCTCCTAAAGTCTTATACGTGGTACCTAGCAGTCTCCATAGGGTTCTCTAGAAATGACTAGAATATTTGTTATTCCAGTGAGACACAATCGTTTTTGGTACCCTATGCAACCTCAAAATCTCTATAAAGTATAACCTAGCTATGTGTGTAGCATCATCAACCTTAGTACAAGCAATGAAATGGGCCATCTGGGAAATCTATCATTTATTACCATCCCAGGATCTTTCCCCCTATGTGTCCTAGGTAAGGCCACGATGAAATTCATGCTTTTATGTTCCCAAGGTTTACTAGCTATTCCAAAATGTTCACTCAAACTTCCTTTACATACTCATTTGGTTTTTATGGGATTAGGCCTATATGTGGATTTATCAGGTAGGTTTGTCTAGGAATCAAGTCTACTTGGTGCTCAATTCTTCTAATAGAGGGTGAATCCTTAAGAAGAGCATCAGGGGCTTTCCTAATCCTTAAATGAACAGGACTTCTAACAGGTGGTGGTATGATCTTATGTGGAGGCAAGGGAATTAAGTCCTTAAGCTTTTCCCTCATGTCTAATAGTATAGGTGTTGGTAAACCCATTGCATACGCTTTTTCTATCATACTGCCAAGGTCTTCTTAACAGTACATGACAAGCACTCATCTCCAAAACATCACAAAGTACTTGAGGATCCTCGTCAGTCGAAAATGTTTAAATAATTTTATGCAAATGGTCGAAAAGTGCACTTCATAATAAATTTTTTAAAAAATTTTTGGAAAAAAAAAATTGTGTTGGACCCAGATGCAGACCCTAGACCCTTCAGAACCTAAAGGTCTGGGGCCGGGTCCAAAATTTTTAGACCCTATGGATCCGGGTCCGGGTCTGGGTCCAATAAAAAAATTGGGATCTGGATCTGAGTCTTGCTGGACCCGACCCAGATCCGACCCATGCCCATCCCTAGGTCCGGGTCTGGTTGGACCCGCTCCAGACCCCCCCATAACCATCCCTAGGTGTGGGTAAGGCTTTGTCTTTAACTTCAACTCATTAACTAAGTCTAAGCTCACATAATTAGACTCACTCCCTTCATCGATAATGAGATCACAACTTTATCCTTTATCCTACACTTAGTTTGGAAAATATTCTCCCTTTGGTGGTTCTCCCTTTCCCCAAGTGTAGCATGTAGGCTTCTCCTCACTATTAGATTATATTGTTCTTCTTCTTGCATAACCCTTTCTCTTTCCTCCTCCGAGTCACTCTCCTCAATGCTATGTTCATCCCTAACCAGTCTTCCTGAATAACTCACTCTATAGGTTCCCTTGGGTTCATCCTCAGGTATAGAAGGCCAACTCTCTTCATCTCTATCATTCTTGGCTACAGAGCATGACCTTAGGCTTGATATCCCTTTTAATCTCAATCCATTCATGTGTTGTGAAAGCTCTAGCATTAGTGCACTCGTCCTTATAATGTCCATGACCATGACACTTAAAGCACACTATCTTCTTCAGAGGTACAGTTGCCTTTCCTGAGGTGCTAGGGTTTGGACTACCTTTTCTTGGTTGGTTAGGGAAACTATGATTGTTCCTCTTAGGTAGACTGTTATGGCTCCTAAAGGTCTTAAAGTGGCTCTTCTTTTTAGAGTACGTTTGTGATGAGCAAATTTTAATTTAACCGCAAGTGCACGGTGTACGCGTAGTGCGGGTTGAACACAAAGAGGCTTAATAATTCTAATTTATATGCTTATGATTAGCAAAGACAAGGTTTAAACAAAATATGTATGGTGAAACTCTAAACCTATGGTGCAAGGAATTAAAACAACTATGATATTGATGTAAAACGATGGTATAAAAGACACCAGGGTGTCGGGTATCACCTAATTCTAACATGGAATTCAATCAATTTCATGATTGTATGAAATTGAGCCATAAGTATGAGAGAACGTGATCTAATTAGTCTCAAGCTTCTGCTCTATTGACTAATATCGATTTAAGACCAACTAGCATTAATCCTCAAACTTCCATTCTATTGGCTCATACTAGAAGGAATTTAACTCAAATATATCTCAATCCTAAGTTAAACCAATTCTCAAACTTCTGTTTTATTGAAAAGGCTAGCAAAGATGTTTAAATCGAGATTCATTAAGCACAGGTTCAATCATTGACTCAAATCGCACACAATCAATCAATAAAGTATCAATCCATGCTTCGAATTAGGGATTTCACCCTAACCCTAGATAAGGAACTACTCACAATTCATGATCATGTAAAACATACACCAAACAATCAATAATGATGAAAAACGAAATAACGAAATAAACAAACTTACGAAATGGGAAAATAACATAAACTGCAATTGCGGAATTCGAATGCTACAAGGTATTCTTCAAAGGATGCTTGAAAGAAAAACTAAGAAAACTAAAAAGTACTCAAAGAAAGGAACTAAAAAGAAGTCAATGAAAGGATAGAGGAAGTTTACAGAAAACTAAAACTAAAGTCTGAATAATGTACAAAAATAACCGTCACTTTATATAGTGGTTCCAAAAATTGGGAAGAAAACCGTCAAAAAGTCCGGATTTGACAAGGCGACGAGCGTTGCATATCAGAGCGACAACTCGTCGCTCAGCTTCTGGAAAATCAATAAGGCTACTTCGATTGAGCGACGAGCGTCGCTTATAGGGCGACAACTCGTCGCTAAGTCTCTGGAAAATTTCATTGTTTTGCACGAATGGGCGACGAGCGTCGCTTATGGGGCGACGACTCGTCGCTTAGTTTCTGGAAGCTTTTGAGTGCTGGTGAATTGTGCGACGAGCGTTGCATTGGATGGCTCGTCGCTTGGCTCTTTGTTGCATTTCACTCCATTTTCTTTGCTTTCTCTTCATCGGGACTTGCTTTTGGCTCGGTCTATTCACGTGACAAGGGGTCTTAGGCTATTTCTCCAAGCCTTCACCCTCCTATAGCTCCGGTACCTACCTAAAACCTCCAATTTTGCCTCAAAAATCACATAAAACATAAAATTGACCTCATGAGACAAAATATACACAAACCACTAAAAATATATCTAAAAACCCACTAAAACTACATATAAGGAGCGTAGAATGAACACGGATAAGTGCAAATAATTGCACTTATCAGTTTGTTCAATGGTAGTGGCCATATTAAAGGCTAACTATAAGTCAAGATTAGGTATTAACATCAACTTTCTCCCAATGTCTTCCCTCAATCCGGCTATAAACTTAGCTACCTTTAAGTCATCGGTCTCATTGATCTCACATAGAACAACTAACTTTTCCCATTCTTATATGTATTCACCTCTACTTCTCCCTCCTTGATTTAAAGTGCTCCATTGTAAGTACATTTGGTGGGTATAATTGTGAGTTACATACTTTCTCCTTAGGTGGTTTTTCAGTTTATCCTAGGTCTCAATTCTTGCTCTATTTTCCCTCCTTCTTTGTTTATGAATACCCTCTAGCCATATAGATGCTAATTTGGTGATTTTAATCTTGGCTAGCTTGTACTGTCTCTTAGGTGTGGTGTTCTTATACTCAAAATATCGGTCTAGACTTGTTTTCCATTCAATGTATACGTCAGGTTTGTTGGGCTGTCCATCAAATTCTTGAATCTTCATGATCTTCATTGGGTGCAACAGGTGTTCTTTCTTGGTTTCCTAGTCCAGTTTGGGCTAAAAGTTGGATCACCCTATATAATGTCTCCTTTATGGCTTCTAATCTTGCATCCATGGCTCTAAGTCTCAACATCTAAGACCAACAAATAATGTTTCAAAGTATTCCAAAGAAAGAAAGAAAATGTGATACAAATGTGCACAAACAAGAAACAGGTGTTTTCAAATTTTCACTACAAATTTCTAAAATTCAATCTTACTTGATGCACAAAAATTAGAAATCAATTTGCATAAATTTGCATGTCAAAGTGGGCAATACTTTGTACAAATCAAGTTACACAACAACAAGAAAAACTAGAAATTAATTTCAAAAATATGGCCCAATTAAGTTTGCAATAATATGATTTTGATGTGCACCAAATTTGTACTTAGTATTTGAATTGCAGACCAATTGAACTCAAGAAAATGTACCACTTGCACCAAACAAGACAGCAATATCAATAGCAATATTCTGACATCAATATCTCAATGTGTACAATACAAAATTTGCACCACAATTTCTGATTTCTTGGATCTTTTACTTCTTTTAACAAAACTCACGCTCACTCAAGACACACAAAAACAACAAGACTTTATTACAAAATTAATCAATGTACTAGAGCAATTTAAAACAGCAACAATGTGCACACGGAATTCTGACAGCAAACAACTTCAATTTGCACAATCGTATTTTGTGACAATAATTCAATCAATGAGATCAAGATGTGCACAACAAATTCAATTTTTTAATGTGCACAACAAACAAAAAGAAACAAGAGAGCAAATTCAAGCAATTTGATCAAGATGGCACAAAAAAAAGAATTTATCACAACAACATGTACATAAATCTGATTCTTGGATATTTATTTTTTCAATGCCTCTTGAAAACGTGTGTATCTAAGGGTTAATAGCTAGGGGTTTAAATAATTGGGTGAAAAATCGATCACCAAACCAAATCAAATTGAATAAGTAAATTGGTTCGACTATATTTTAAATTTTGTTTTGTAACACCCTAAATTTTAATGAATATAACTAATGTTATTTTATTTATTCTACTTTATATTGGATATTATAAAAATATTAATAATAAAAATAATGATAGTAATAATAATAACTAGTTGTGGTTTACTAGGTGCTGGTGTTTCTGTTGTTTTTGGTGCTGGCTGCTGATGATGTGGCTCTTCTAGTGTTGCTAATGCACAATTTTGGGCAGATGCTGTTTTGTGTTGAGCTGCTTTGGTTGAGTTGGAAAGCAGTTGTCTTTGATGTGCTGTGCAAAAGTGATGCTGTGATTGAGCTGTTGATGTTGCTGGTAGGGCTGAAAATGATGCTAGGATGCTGGCTGTCTAAGCCCATTTGTTGCTGATGGGTGATTTTGTGTTGGTCTACTTGCGTATGCTGAAGGGTTCATTGATGGTGGCTGTCGACTATGAGGCTGCTGGTGCTGATGGACTAGATGCTGTTGATTTTTGATATTTTTTGTTCTTGATGTATTTATTTGCTATTTGGTTTAGCTTGTTTCGGCTGACTGTGTCGGCTTGTATTGTGGCCTCGGTTTTTGCCCGTATGCACATGAAGAGTGGGCCGGGGAAACCATTCCTCGAAGGTGGGCCTCAGTTCCACACTGATGCAATTAGGATTTTCCGAGTCCTTGACTTGATGTATTGGTGTTTTTCTGGTAAATGAAAAAGCTTTTTATTTGCCAAAAAATAATAATAACTAGTCTATGTCCCGTGCAATGCACGAATATGTTAGTTTATTAAGTTATGTAAAAAATTTATTAAGTATAATTGTTTATTTTTCAAAATTAACCATTATATTGATCAAAACTATATATTACTAACTAAAACGATTATAAGTAAAATAATTCTATTTTACTGATTAAAATAATATTTACTAATAAAAAATAATTATTGTACAAACATTATATCAAACTTCCTTCTATGAAATGAATATACGGTATACTCATACACAAACAATTTATTGATGGCTTCCTCAAAATTTATACTTCTATAATTTTCTTTATCATAATGATCCTTATAAAATTGGAAAATTTACCCTGAATAATCCAACCTATTCACGATTTTCCTACAATAATCTCAACTATTGATTAACCATGAATAATCCCAACTATTAACTCACTTAACCTGTGCTGTTGTTGCTCTACCTACAACCGGTTTTAGTGGGTTAATTTATTATTTTCCTTTTTTTATAATTTAAAATAATAAAAACTTCAAAACTACTCACATCAATACCTTCAAGTATTCTCTCTCCTGTAAAACCCATTCAAGTATCATCTCCATTTCAGAAATTTTAACCTAGTAACACACCATTTCGCGGAGGAAAAGTCGAATACTCTCATCATCAAGATACTTGATGCTAGTCGACCTTTCAAATGGTAATTGAAAGCTTTAAATTTCAGAATTTGTTGTTAATAGGGTAGTATATTTGTTAAATTTATTTCAACCTTATATAATTCTGATTTTTTAAAAACTTTATTTGTTGTTAATAGGGTAGTTTATTTGATGAAGTTACTCTCAAATGGTGGTATGATGGGGTGTTCAAGAAAAATTAGTGTAGACCCAGACAAAATTTGTGCTTCTCCATCAATGGAGCTCTTCAAAATATAAAGAAATTAGGGATTAATTTGATTGAACTTCTACTTGAAGAACAATTGGAATAAGTGATGCTTTTCATGAAAGAAATTATGGATTAATTTAATGGAAAAGAAAACTTAAAAGAATGGAAGATTAAGAATGCTGCTTCTCCATCAATGGAGTTCTTCAAAATATAAAGGGAATGAAGGTTGAAGAGGACTAAAGGGCAGAAAATGACCTGCTGCACCGGTCAAAACAAGAGCAACAACACCACAGGTTAAGTGAGTCAATAGTTGGGATTATTCATGGTTAATCAATAGTTGTGATTATTCTAAGAAAATCGTGAATATGTTGGATTATTCTAGGTAAATTTTCCTATAAAATTATTCTAAATAAGATTTTAGTTATTATTTTGTAAATATTGAAGTTAGTTGAATAATTAAGTTGAAAATTTTTTTGACGTTACATAATTTAAGAGTTTTAAAATATAACGTTATTTATAGTTAACAACTATTTTGTATTCTAATGATTTTTGTATCGTAATAAATTAGATATAATTAATAGTATAGTGATTTAATTTACTAAATTGAAAGCTACCCAAAATATTTTTTTCTTAAAAAGTGTATTTTAAAAAATTAAAGGTTTTAAAATTGACTTTCTTCTTACTTTTTTTTGGCAAAGTAAATTTTATAAAAATGCCAGGAAAAAATAGCCAAAGCTTACAAAAGCAGTTCAAGAGACTAGGATGACCCTCTCCGCCTTAGCTCCAAGAGACAGGCCTCTTGTCATTCGCTAGGCAGGGAGCGACAACACCAACAGGAAAACACATAATAAATACATATCAACAATACATAGCGACAACCAAAGGCTACTAACAAAAAGGCAACAAGGCCAGGCCTATCCTAAGCAAACCAAAATAGCCCATGGCTTCACATTACTTCACGCGCTTGAACCAGTGTTTGAGACCCTTTAAAGTTCCTGAAAGCAGCTCGATGCTCGACTTGCCAACGTGTGAGCAAAGCTAAACCTTAACAATCTAAACACATATCATGACATAACTATACAATGATCTATTACATAGGCATGCACAGTAGTAGATTAAACCATCCCAAGGAGTTCTTCTTACTATTATTATTCATTAAGAAATAAAATTTAATTAAAACTCAAAGTTTCCATATTTAACTACTTAAAATTTAGGAGGGAAAACATTATATATAAAAGTGACATGTGTCATATTCTTCAATTGTTTTAGTAGAATGTATGATGATTTATGTAATATAGATAACTATAAAAAAAATGTATTATATAATGAATGATAAAGAGTAAATGGGTAGTTTTACAAAAAAAAAAAAAAACGAAAAGAAAAGTAAGATAATTGAATGAAACACGGTAGTCACTGCCATTCCCTTACTTAGTCTAAACTTCATCTTCTCCCTCTTAGTAACGTACTTGCTCTTTATTTTTCTTTCACCTTCCATCTTAATCCTCTATAATATACCACTAGTTTTTGTTGATCTTATAAATATAATATATCACATTTTCAAAGAGGCTAGAAAAATCTTTCAAATTTCTGATCTTGGTGCATTTTGGGCCGTTTAGAGCTACTTTAAGAGTTTTTTTTCTCAAATTTTGATAGTTTTCGACCTTCTTTGGTGTGGGTAAGTTCTATTATTCATTTAATTTGATTTTTGTTAAGTTTTACTAACTAGGGTTTATGTTGTGAAATTTGATTTGGGGCTTTTTGATGTTAAGGTTCTATAGATGAAATAGTTATAACGAAGAGTAAATTATGTGTTTATTATTAACCTAGATTATTAATTTTTCTATCATTTATCTTGAATTAGGATGTAGAAGAAATTAGTAAGAAAATCTGACAGTTACGAAAAATATGAATTTTTGAAGTTTCTGGGCGTTTTTAGCCAAGATAGGCTCAAGAAACGCATAATTTGGATCTTTATAGAGGAAGTTATGCCCATTTTAAGTTTCTGCTGAAATTTAAACATTAAATTAGAGTTTTATTATTGATTATAAAATTAAGAGAGTGTTTCTGTATCTTGGATATTACTTTGGTTATCAAAAATACTTTGTGGTTTAATTACATTAATTATACTTATAAGTCATATTAAATTCAAATAAAAAGTTGATATTTCATAAAAATAAAATTAAACAAAGTTCATTAGCTAGTCAAGTCAAATCTACCATCGATTATTAAACACATACATGTTTATATTGTAGATACCGATTACATTGAGGAGCCGTATTGATTATGCTAGTTCATTTGCCGTAATTTAAAAGGTTAGATTCCTTACTCGAATCTTTATTAGTTACGAGAAAAGAGTACAAAGGTATGTATCTTTCTCTTTAGCTGAAATTGGTTTCAGCATAAGGAGATGCTCTTCTTAATATAGAAAGTGGTTTTTCGAATCTTGAAATCATAGAAAAGTTATAGATTGGTTAATGTTTTAAAATGGTTGGGATTACCTTTGTGGTGTCTCAAGGAATTGGAACCTCGTCAATATAATCTTGACACTACATAATAGTTGGGGGGTATGTTGATTAGGACCTCAAACTTAGATCTTCTGCTACGGTTTGGCTTTTGTGGGGCGTGCACACAAGGGATCTTTGTCTAATAGTTATCCGGAGGTCCTAGCTAGCCCAATGGAAATAAAGTTATTTCCATTCCATAGATTTGATTGGTGATTTTAAGATTGTGAAAGAGAATGATTTATTAAAGAAAATGGAACAGTGTTTGATTTATGAAAATAGAAAATGAAGTGAAAATGATTTTTTTAACGTATTATATATATATATATATATATATATATATATATATATATATATATATATATATATATATATATATATATATATATATATATATATATATATATATATATATATATATATATATATATATAATGCAAAAAATGGCTAGAGATAGAGAGAGAGGGAGTGGAGAAAATGAGCATGGCATTCCAACCGTCACACGTATTTCAAATTTCAACCGGTACAACTCGAAAAAACGGCAGCAACAGAGACACCAGTCCTTCCGGCGAGCTGGTCATCGAGGGGTAACCCACCTCCCTTGGGGGTGTGGTCCTCGGGAGCCATCCCGGAGTGATGGTGGGCTTCTTCAAAATTCATCAGTGACTTTATTTTTTGATAATATTCCGGTTGGAATGTCAAAACAATGGCTGGGAGACATTTTTTCAGAGCATGGAAAGGTCTTAGATGTGTTCATCTCAAGAAAAATCAGAAAAAATAGCAAGTATGGGTTTGGTTTTGTAAGACTCAAGAATCTCAAGGAGGCAAAAATGGCTATGGGGAAGTTGAATGGCCATGAAGTTAAAGGTGTAAAAATGGTGGTATCCTTAGCAAAATATGAAAAAGGTGGAGCCCCAATAAGAAAAACGAAGAGAACCATGATACAAGGCGAAAGGGAAGTATCAAAAAAGCATGGTTACTCTACTATGAGATATTCAAGAACATTTGCAGAGGTGGTTACTGGGAAACATAGTACAAAACAAAACAAAGCAAGTTTAGTGTGGAGAAAGAAAGTTCACGAACCAGCAGCAAAACAGCTTGGGAAAGGAAGAGCTCAAATGGATAAAGATCGTGGGGAACAGGAGAACTGGCAGAAAAGTCAGAAAGTGGATGAGGTCCCTGAAGTCGTGGGTTCGAAGATGCAAGTGGAGAAATATCGTGGGGAACAGGAGAATTTGCAGAATAATCAGAAAGTCAATGAAGTCCCTGATGTCGTGGGTTCGAAGCTGCTGACAAGCAGACCAGCTACTGGAAACAACAGAATAGGCGATACTCATAAGGTAACTGTCTCGAAAAACCATGCCATGATCAATAAATTGCAATTAGCTGTTGTTGTTGATGTAGATGAACCTTATGAGATAGGGAAAATCGCAGCTTTATGTAATGAAAAACATATAGTTGCAGAATATATTTCGTCAATAGGTCCATATAAGATGGTAGTATTTTTCAAAAACAAACAAGCCTTGAACATAGCACTTGAAGAAACATCCCAATTTAGAAAAGAATTCCCTACTGCTAAAATTTGGACAGAAGAAGATAGTTGTTTGGAGAGATTAGTGTGGATTGAATGCATAGGAATACACCCGATGTGCTGGGGTTTCGACACATTTGAAAGCATTGGGAATATTTGGGGTGAGGTGATAAAGATGGACCATGTTCAAAGTGGGGTTCACTGTCTCACGTCTGCGAAGGTACTATTGAGAACCAATCATGTGAGCAGAATCGATTCTGAAGTGTTACTTTCTTGGGATGAATATACATATGTAGTAAGGGTGTGTGAAATTCAGCTCTGTGGATCTATTATGGAACAGCTGAATAATATTAATGAAGATGTTGATGAGGATGCAATACCCACTGTACCATATCATAATGAAGCTAGAGATGTGCAGCATGGTCAAGAGGATGTACCACCATTGGAAGCAGTAGATGTAGATAGGACACAGGAGTTACATGATCTCAGTAATATACACGAAAATAAGAATGGGGAATGGGATATACACACCAAAGAAGATGAAAATGGCATGGATGACAATTGTGTTGCACAGTTGATTGAAAAGGATCTACCCACGACAGTTAATGATGATAATTTCGATCCAATTAGAGAAATTGAATGCATTCTAACAAGAACTGGAGAAATCACAGATTATAACAATTCCCATCTGAGATATGCCTGCAGTAGCACAACACAGTATACTTCACACAGGAAAAAAAGAGGACGTCCAAAAAGGGTTGTTCATTCTCTACCGGAATCGCTACTTGTCCCATCCACACCTTTGAGCAGCAACATGGAGGCTATACAAACATGGAACACAGCAAAACGCATTGGGGTGAAAGCAATGAATGATGATACAGTTGTGTCCGCGCTAAGAAGATCGAAACGGTTGCTTGCAATGGAGGGTGAAAACCCCTAAGGAGCTATGTAAGTGGCTTATTCTTTGGTGTTTTTATTTTTATAAATGAATTTGTTGTTTTGGAATGTAAGAGGAATGGGAAAGGGAGAAAAAAGTATCACAATTAGAAACTTAATTAGCACTCATAAAGCATCAATAGTGGGACTTGTTGAAACGAAACATAGATTCACCTTTGAAAGAAGAGTGAAAAGAATTTGGGGTAATGATGAATATGATTGGTGTGAAGCCCTTGCATCAGAAACTAATAGTGGAGGTATAGTGGTAATGTGGGATCCGAATATCTTTAGTGTTTCCCAGAAATTTGTTGAGGATCGATGGATAGTGCTAGAGGGGTCCCTAGTAAAAAATAACATGAATTGTTGCATTGGGATTATATATGGATCAAATGATGTAGTGGGAAGAAGGAACATGTATGATACTTTGGGGACACTATTGACCTCGATTGGAAAACCAATTTTGTTGGTAGGGGACTTTAACGAAATAATGCACCCTGATGAGAGAATTGGATCTTATAGATATGATTTAAGCATGAGGGAATTTGTTGGATGGATTCATGATCTAAACTTGATAGATGTTCCGTTACATGGAATAAAATTTAGTTGGAGCCGACATGAGTCGCAAAGTAAGCTTGATAGATGCTTGTGCCACAATGATTGGTTCACTTCATACCCGAATATGCATCTGGAGGGATTAAAAAGAAGCTTCTCGGATCATAACCCTCTACTGTTATCATTGGAGAAAAAGGTGGATTAGGGACCAAAACCATTTAGGGCATATAATTGTTGGTTCTTAAACCCGGAATTCAAAAAGTTTCTATGCAGAGAATGGGAAAACCTACCAAATTTAGGGCTACAAAACAAGCTGAAAGCCCTAAAGGCACCCTTGAAGCAATGGAGTAGGGAGAAATTCGCATGTATGGATGAGAAAATTAGGAAGCTAGAGTTAGTGGTCCATGAGTTACAGCTAAGGGGTGAATCGAGACAATTAAATGAAGAAGAATCCGCAAGGTTGAGAGCCACTCAAAGCTATCTTACTGCTTGGTTAATTAGAAGAGAACGTATGTGGAGACAAAAAGCTCGGGCTTATGGCTTTAGCTTGAAAGATAGAAATACAAAGTTCTTCCATGCCTCAACCATTATCAAAAGGAAGAGAAATGAACTTTCTCAACTGGAAATAAATGGGAGGATCATCTCAGGGGTCGACAACCTCAAAAAGGAAATAAATCAATACATCAGGGAACATTTTGCACAGGATCAGTTACCGGAGTTGGATTTTGATATGGGTGATCATGCACGCATTTCTGAGGATCAGGTCAGATTCCTTGAAGCAATGCCGAGTAGAGAGGAGGTTAAGGAGGCTGTCTGGGCATGTGGAATAGATAAAGCACCAGGGTTTGATGGATTTAACTTTAAATTCATTCGAGAAATGTGGGATATGATAAAGGAAGACATCTACAAGTGTGTGATAAGCTTCTTGGAGAATGGGGCAAATGCAAAAGCGATCAATATCACATGGGTAACACTCATACCAAAGGTAGCAAATCCGAGTAACATTGAGGATTTTAGGCCTATCAGTATGGTTGGGGCTATTTATAAGATCATTGCCAAGCTACTATCCCTGAGACTGAAAGTAGTCATTGCTCCCCTTATAAACGAATCTCAGAGCGCCTTTGTTATGGATAGGCAAATATTAGATGGAGTGTTGGTGGCAAATGAGTCAATTCGATGGCTAAAGAAAAAGAAGATAGGTGGTGCACTACTAAAGCTTGATTTCAAGAAGGCCTATGATTCAGTGAGATGGAGTTTCCTTGAGCAGGTTATGGTGAATATGGGATTTGGGCGAAGATGGATCAAATGGATAATGACATGTGTTACATCAGCTTCTATTTCAGTACTTTTAAATGGCTCTCCACTAAAACCTGTGAAAATGGAGAAAGGATTAAGACAAGGTGATCCTTTATCTCCATATTTATTCATTCTAGTGAGTGAAGCTTTGGTGTGTCTACTTAGGAAAGCTGAAGAAATCCATTTGATTGAGGGGGTGGAAATTGGGAAGGATAAGGTAAGGGTAAAGCACCTCCAGTTCGCGGACGATACTCTCATTTTCGTTCCAAAGAATGATATGGTGGTGACTAATTACTTCAGGATCCTTGATGTGTTTGCCCTAATGTCGGGGTTGAGCCTTAATTACAGCAAATCAAACATCATCGCGTGGAGCTCTAGTGATGAAGAATGGGTGAAAGCTACGGCCACAATGGTGGGTTGTTCCTATGCTACGTGTCCGGTGACTTATCTTGGGTTGCCATTGGGAGATAATATGAATAGAAGCCATGCATGGAAACTTGTGATATCAAAAGTTGAAAATAAGCTAGCATCGTGGAAGGCAAAGCTGCTATCAAGAGCTGGAAGATTGACGATGATTAAGAGTGTCCTAAACAGTCTCCCTGTCTATTTCATGAGCATGTTTCGTATGCCTAAAGGTGTAGCTCATAAGATTGTTTCTCTACAAAGGAAGTTCTTTTGGGGTACTACAGCAAATGATCGAATGTTGGCACCTCCGGTAAAATGGACATCAATAGAACTCCCAAAGGAGTTGGGCGGATTATGTGTTGGTAATATCCTGCATAAAAATCTTGTGATGTTATTCAAATGGTGGTGGAGATTCTCTGGAAGTGACAACACATTATGGAAACGCATTCTTATCTCAGTGTATAATATTAAAGGGCTGAAAGCTAATTCTGATTCCTTTAGTAATATCAAGATGGGGACTTGGGCACAACTAATGTCAGATGATGTGGAGACAAAGAGAGTAAGAGAATTAATTGAAGAGGGTATGTCATGTGTAGTAGGGGATGGAAAAACCCTCAGATTCTGGCATGATAGGTGGGCTCCGGGAGGTCCTTTGAGGACTACTTTCCATAGACTTTTTTCGATCTCAACCCAAGCCGATGCTATGATCAATCAAATGGGTAGATGGAATGGAGATGATTGGATTTGGGAGCTATCTTGGAGAAGGAATCTATTTGAGTGGGAGAAAGAAGAGCTTGAAAGACTGAACCTCATTCTTATGCAAATTAGACTAGACAATAATAATAGAGATGAATTACAGTGGAATGGTGCAAAATATCAAAAATATCCCATTAGAGAAATAGTAAAGAAACTGTATGAATCAGAGGCCCCGTTATTACCTAAGCCAGTCACCTCTTATGTTTGGAGCATCAAAGTGCCTCCTAGGGTGCACCTCACTTTGTGGATGGCAAATCTAGAAAAGCTGAAGACTGGAGATTTTCTTGTGGATAAAGGCCTTACAGATCAGATGCATGCCCAATGTCCTTTATGTAATGAGCATTTGGAGACTAATTCACACTTATTATTTACATGCAGGGTATCATGGCGAATGTGGATGCAAATCCTACATTGGTGGGGTATTACTAGAGTACTACACAATCGTTGCTCTCAATTTGTACTAGCATGGAGAAATATGTTACCCAATCGTCGTAAAGGTAAATTATGGAGCCTAATATTGGGCTGTATGATGTGGTCCATTTGGTATGAGCGAAACAGGATCAAATTTAACAATGGAACACTTGATGAGGCGCAACTTTTTGGCACTTTGAAGATCCGAATCGGCATTTGGGCAAAGGAACTACTTGGACTCAACTTGTCATCATCTATAGTTCTTTTGAATAGATCTTTTGATTATCATGTCTTGTAAATCCCTATATTGGGATATGGTGTTTTGGTGTTGTAATTTTTGGTGCCGATAGTTTTGCTTAGGTGATAGGCCGTATGGCTTGTATGGTGTGTTGGCATCTTTTTTTGGAGTCTTGGTGTGTTGCGGTTTGAAACAATATGCATAGTCCATCCCTAGCTCGCAGCCCTTGTTATAGCAGCAAATGAGATTTTATTATTGGCTGCGGTTCTAAAAACCGCAGCCTATAGTCATTTTTCAAAATAAAAAAAACATTTGCTTCGGACATGTACAACCACAGCCTTTATGGGGTTTTTTTAAATTTTTTTTTATTTGTTTTATACCTAAAGGAAGATCAGAAAACATTCAACTATCAATATACGAAATTAAAACGTAAGAATCAACTATCTATATAACCAAATCTCAAACATTCAACTATCAATACGAAATAATAAAATGTAATAATGAACGAAATAAAATCTAGAAATCTAGATCTATTACAATGAAATAAAATTTACAAATTTACAAATGATCGAAAAAAATAACCCAGAAATTACAAACGATCGAAAAAAATAATCCAAATGATCGAAAATTAGATCTAATACTCAAAAATTAGATCGAAAAAAATTTACAAATGATCGAAAAAAATAACCCAGAAATTACCCCATAAATAAAATTTACAAACGAAGAACATTATTTTATTGAAGCATCATTCTCTGTTTTCTTTTACCTTCATGTTGAACGGGGAAGATTGGGATTCCTCGACAGAAAGAGGATCTGGGGGAGGAAGAGTGTGGGATTTGATAACTGAAATTCCGACTATGGAGGCGTCTGATAACTGAAATTCCGACTATGGACGAACATTGAGGCGTTTAGGGTTGAGAGAGAGAAGAATAAGAATAAGGACCTGAGATGAAGAAAAGAAGAAGAGCGAGAAAGTAGTCTGGGATCTCAGATGAAGAATAAGGAAGAAATGAGGCGTTTGGCTTTGGGATCTCAGATGAAGGCGAATAAGGAAGAATAAGGAAGAATAAGGAAGGCAAATTAGGGTTTTTTGGGCTCAGGGTTTTTTTGGGCTTATATAAGAGAACATTATTTGCTGCGGCCCAAATTCATACCGTAGCCAATACCTTTCATGATTTTTTTATGTTATTTGTTGCGTATCTACTAGAAACCGCAGCCTTTAAGCTATTTTTTTTGCCTTTTTTTCCTTCCATTAAAGGTTGCGTTTTTTAGGAACCGCAGCTAATGTTTAGCAACGAATATCTTTTTTTCCACTAGTGAGAGCTACGTCCACTCATTATGTATAAATAGTTTTAATATTTCTTTCCGCCTTAGTTTTATGTATAATTAGTATTAAGACTTAAAGGTGTAAATATTAATCTGCGCTAGATCTTTTCGGTTAGGTTGTAATAGTTTAACTTAAGTTATGATTTAAATGTTGGTTGGATTGTTTCCTTAGCGATTATTCTTAAAATAAACGTGGAATAACACGCCTGAAATTTCGAGTTAGGAGACATATTGGCGATTGAGCTATGTAGAGCTCAAAACTTGGAATATTGAATCGATATTTTGTTGAAACAGGTTTATATTTTGGACGTCGGTCCTACATTAATATTTTAGGCAGTCCATATTTCAAACGGAACTCTGCCGAAATTTCGGTAGAATTAATATGCAAAACAATATAGTTTAATTACTCAAAATTTAGGAGTGTTATAGGTTTGGTTTGGACTGAATTTTAATTATAATTTTGTGTTCGGTTTGGACGCGGTTTAGGGTCCAATAAAATCAAAAACCGAACAAACTGAAATGTTAAAGGCATGTTATATCTTCTATTTGATTTGTTTGAATTTTTGCCCTTATTTTTAGATATTTGTTAAACGTTTTTTACTTGTTCAAATTAAAAATCCTAAAATTAATAATATTTATTTTCGAGCTTTAGAAAGAATGAGTTTGAAACGATACATGCAAATTTGACTTCAGTGCAAAAGATACAAATCGGTACAATTCGGTGTATTTAGTTCAATTTGGATTGGTTTTTTAAAATTTGGTTCGGTTCAATTTAGATTATATATTAGGATTTGAATTTGGACTGAAAATATCAAAACCGAATTTTATTCGGTTCGATTTGGATTTGTATCGAATCGAAACCAAAAACCAAACTTTCACCTCTATTTAGATCACAAGAAACATATGATTTCAAGGATTGATTCACCACAAATGATCGACTCAATCATACAAAATAGAAATCAAAACATAACACAAAAAAATCAAATTTTGCTCCTTTTTATCCATTTCTACACAAAAATTCCTTCTCTTATATTTTTTTTTAAAAATTATATTTTATTGTTAGATAACAAGGAGATTAAAGAAATTTGATGATTCTTGCAATAGGAAATGTGGGTAATAATAAACCACCACAAAAATCAGATATCTGCAGCAAGTTTCAAAAACTCAGAACGACGTGCAAGTTTCAATAACAGCAAACAATAGCGAACAAATCAGATTTTTTTTCTTGCGTTTTTATTATTTTTTTACATGAATTTCTTACATGAGTTGTTGAATAACAGTGTTCACTTCAAATTAAAAGAATATTTTGTGCAGCAAATTTTCGAAAAAAAATCAGTAAAGACAGCAGATCACAACAGGTTAGAAAGTATTGCACAAATCAGAATTTTTGTTGTTCATGCGTTTTCCCTTCTTTCAATTAGAAATTGAATTGGGCTTTAAAAATTATAACCATGAATAACTAGATATCACCTTGCAAATGAAAAAATTACTTCTTGTAACCTTATGCAGCGTTTCGTTTGTTTTCAACAATGCCCTCTCGCAACTTAGGCTCTGATACCAATTTGCACCAAAATCAAGTCCTTTGGATTCACGACGTCGCACACAACCGGCCTTAGCAATGGGAGAATGAATCGTGTGGCTTCCACACACAGAAAAGACACGAAAATTAGGCCAAGAAACCACTTCTTGGCTTCGCACAATCCTTCAATCTTTCACGGGGTTGGGGACAAATTACACACGTCCTTCCTTGAAGTTTCATTCAAGGATTGGAAAGATGAAACGCTAAGTTGTTTCACAACTCAGAAAAATAAGAGTGCTTCACACTCGTGGACAAAGGTCGATTTGTAGACACTCACTCACACAAGGAAAAGAAGAGAGAATTTCTGAAAAATATGCAATGAATGTTTTCAATATCAAATCTAATGTTTTTACAAGTCTTAAGGCTCTTATTTATAGGCCTTGGCACATTACAAGAGAAGGCTAACAAGTCAGAGTCGGGTCGTAGCATGGTGCCAGATAACAGCAGTTATAACACGACTCGGGCGAGTTGTAATGATTTTCCAAGCGGTCGTTCCGAAATAACGCGATTCTTAACGGGGTGCTAAAAAGCGCCGAGTTGACTCGGATTTCGTCTGTTTTGAGCGAGTTGAAACGGAATTTCTCGAAAAATGCGGGCGAGATTTGTTTTTCTTCATGAGTTTTTGACTGTGACTGTACGTCCACCATTAAAGCCCGACCCCTAAGCTAAAATGCCACGCCAATTCGAGCACAAAGCTTGAAATAAGAAAGAGAGAATGAATGAGTAGTAGAATAGAAAATGGAGAAGAGAAATAAGAGAGATAGGATAAATTTGAAATAATAGAGATGAAAAGATAGGAATAGGAAAAGTTAGAAGGAAAGTGTGTATAGACTACCGTGTAAAGTACTTTCTAGACTACTGTGTAAAGTTAGAATGAGTAAATGATTTAGAAAAAAGATGTGGGGGGCGTGTAAAATTTTAATTCAAGTTTTTGTATATTTACTTTATAGACTAGTGCTTCAATAAGTTTTTGTATAGTACTTTATAGACTACTAGTGCTAAGTGAGTGTTAGTCATACACTTTTTTATAGTATTCATGTGTTAATTATTATAAAAAAAATTTTAATTGTATATGTGTATCAATTGTAATAATATTTTTTCAAATGTATAATTACAAAGTAAAATTAGTATTGTAAGATAAATGACAAAAAGATGAAATATAAATTACTAAAAAAAAATTAATTTAAAAGCAAATTAAAAAACATAAGTCTATACAACAATCGCGACCCGTTCCGCGATAACCGAATTTTTTTGCTTTCCCGTGATCCGCGATTGTGACCGCAATTGTGACCGCAACCGCGTTTTTGCACCATAGTTCGAAATATCAGAGTTTTTATGAGGTCCAATTTCGATTCGACTCTGCATCGAACTCATACTATATAATTTGATTTGGAGTTGTATATCATTTTTCTCCAACTTGATTTGGATTAAAAATCCTTGCAATGGCGGATTCAAAATAAATTGTCATCCGTATATCTAAACTGCACATTGAAATTACAAGTAAACACAATATAGAATTTCAACACAGTTGGAAAACTCTAGGAGAATGAGTTTCACGAATCACAATTAATATCAAATCATCATTACAACCAGTCTTCTTGAAATCTACGCACAAACGATCAGTAACTCTTACCTCTATATCAGCATCACCATCGTCATCGTATACATTGACACCTAAATCACGACCACCCGGTTTTTGATGTGTTGATCACTAATCGGGAATGAATCGTAGGTCTTGACAGAAATCCAAAATTTGTTGAAAAATCCGACGATCATCAAACAATCAATGCAGAATTTCAACATATTTTAAAAACATGGTGGAAGATGAGTTTCACGATTAACAACAAATCTTCTTCTTTACAACCAGTCACGAAATTCATCCAACTAACAACCGGAAACTCACACGTCTGTTTCGGAACCGTAATCGCATACACCGATGACAAAATCGCCGCCGCAATATACACCGGTGATTCTACGAACAATCGCGAAATTTCATCGTTTTCGTAAATCAAATCCATAACATCGCAGCAAGCATCAAAACTTACCAAATCGCCAACTCTAGCTACCTCTTCCAGCTTCACTAGCAACTCCTGAACCACCAAAAACGCAGAGTTTTTTAATGTTCCGACCTCGAAATTTAGGGTTTGCAAAAACACAACTTCGGCGTCTAAGAAGTCAGATTTTGTGAAATGCTGATCCTTGATGAGTTGATCACTGATGGATTTTAAAGATTTGAGAGAAATTGGAGGAGAATCGTAGGTTTTGCTAGAAATCCAAAGGGAGATTAGAGAAAATAGCTGTAAATTAGGGAATTTGATAGGTTTTTCTAGTAACCAGTGACGGTGAGTTGATGAAGTGAGTGAAACGAGGAACCGATGAGCAAAGAGAGAAAGGGAAGCGTATTTCACGGCTGGAGAAAGTTTCAATTTTCCGGCACTTTTAATGAGGAAATTCAAAGCGTCAAGACGAAGTGTTAATGGCGGACAAATCTGGAATTCAGGTGTGCTCTTCATTTTGTTTTCTTTCCTCGCAATACTTTTTCTTACTACAAGAGGGATTTTAAGACGACGGATTCTGGTTTCTTTGTAACCTGTTAATACTACCCCTCATTCACCTTAAATGTGCTATTTAGTTTTGGAAAATTTAATTTGAAAAGTTTAAACTTTGTCTCATTTAATTCTAAAGGTTCGAACTTTCGTTTATTCTAGAAAGGTACAAACTTTATAGTGCATCTTCATTTAAAGGTTTTCATGACTTGGAACCGGATGAACCGCTAAACTTCATAGTGAATCTTCATCTTCTTCACCATTTTTTCATCTTCTTCACATTCATCTTCATCATCTTCATCATCATCTTCATCATCTTCAACCAAAAATTAACTCAAAATCATACCCAAAATCAACCTAAAAAAACTCATAATCAATCCAAAATCAACCTAAAATCAACCCAAAAAAACTCATAATCAATCCAAAAAAACCCATAATCAACCCAAAAAAATCAAAAATCAACGGAAAAAATCCAGAAATTAGTACAAATTCAGAGATCTAAAATGGGATAATTTTTGGGTAATTGATTTGGATTTGTTAGGTTAGGGTGATTGAAATTGGTGTAATTGAAAGCTATTGTTTGAACTGGGGTTTCTTACCACCACAAAAACCTAAAATCAACTACATGAACACATACCCACCAATAATTCATTCATAATAACATCTCCACAAAGAAAAATCCCTAATCAAATCAGCCACAAAATCAAAAAGAAAAAAGAATTTTTTAAAAAGTACCCCTTAGTCCGTACAAGTTAATACCAAAAGCAAGTATTAAGATTCAGACAAAATCAAGAAAGAGAGCATATGTGATGAAAACACCCACTTGCTAGGAGTTCCAAGGTGAGATGCGGATAGATTTCAATCCTCGTTTAAATCCTGCAAAAATCGAAAAAAGGTTAAAACATTGATTCATAAGTTGCAGACCTTCATGGGGGATGATTGTATAGGAAAAGGAAATTCCAGAAGTTGCAGAAACAACTAACATTTTCACGTTGCTATCTTCAAACCATTGATGACCTAAGATGGATGTTCTTCAAACCTTCAAACCATTGATGAAGAGTAAAAAAGAAGATGAAGGTAACCTGGTACAATAGGTTACCTTACTCATAGTCATAGAAAACCGGGTGAACCTTTAAATGAAGATGCACTATAAAGTTCGAACCTTTCTAGGATAAACGAAAGTTCGAACCTTTAGAAGCAAATGAGGCAAAGTTCGAACCTTTCAAATCAAATTTTCCTTTAGTTTTTTGATCCATTCATTTATCACTCTTAATTTTTATTTTACAATTAATCTATGAGTCAAAACATACTCATGTGGGATCTTGTTTGAGTTGTCCCAATATAAGGATTATAAACATTAAATTTTTATAATTTTTAATTAAGAATAATTTGAGATAGTAAGGGTTAAAATGTTGTCTCGACAAGTGTACATGCGACATTTAGGTCACATAGGAGAGTGGATACTTTAATATTTTTTTGTTTTTTCTATAGTATCTCAATCATGAATTAATCATGCATAATCTTAATCATGCATAGCCTTGTATATTGTCAATTAACAGATAACATTATAATTTTACCTGCAATTAGTTACTTTTATTTAAAATAAATTTCTTTTTCAATACTTCTGTTTTTAATTATCTAATTTAATTTTTTACTTTTATTTTCTGATTAATTTTTACTTCCACCAAATATCTACCTTTGAAAAGGAAGACATCCACCAATGAAGGGGAAAGGCCTCCATTGACGCACGCGGCACATCTCGTTTCTTTCATGCCTTATCTACTTTCAAATTTGCTGTTTAACTCCAACTACATACCCAACTAGCAATGGTAAGTTTGCTTTGGTCTTCTTTCTTTTTTATTTCTTTTTTTTTAATTTAGGGTCTTGTTGTTAATTTTTCTGACCTATTGTTAATTTTTCTGACCTATATAATCCCAAAATAATGGTTTTTTATAAAATAATTGTAACCGTCTCGAATTATGAAGACAAAGACTAATTTGAATTTAGTATTAATCAAGAGAAAGCTTGCCTTTGCCAGCATTAAAAAAGGGGTTACTTGAAGTATAAACCAATGTCCAACTAGAATACTTGAACCATAACCAAAGCAATATAACAGAAGTCTTAACTGTCTAAAATAAAGAAAAATTACAACCAAATCGAAATAAGTCTAAAGTTCAAATTACATCCTTAAATAGTCCAAACCTCAATAACCAAACTAATAGTCTCTCAAATACAATAAAGAGATCTAAGTAAAAGGGGAGTCATACTCCAACTCGGGTTCATCTTCCGCTCGCATATGCATTCTTCCTCGAGGTCCCATAGGGGTTTACTCTAAAAACAAAACCATTGAAAAAAAAAGGAAAATTTACTTTTAAAGATCCCACCTTTGGACTGTTCTCTTCTAAAAATCCGACCTTTCGATTATTTTTGAAAAATCCGAACTTTGCCCCCCATTGTCATCTAAAGAACATCACCCATATGTTAACCTGAAGAACCGGTTAACTTTCAATTAAATAAAAGAGAAAATCAGAATTACTAAACCCTAAATTGCTATAAAGGGGTTTTCTTCTTCATTTTGCATTTCAACCATGGAAGAAGCCATGTATTCTCTTCATCAAAGATCTTCAAATTGTGCTGATTCAACCATGGAAGAAGCCATGTTAACATTTTTGTCTCACTTTTTCTCTTTTCCATCTCTTTTAACTGATTCTTGAATCTGTTTCTCTCAAATCTCAATCATCAAATAGAAACCCTTTTCCACTTTAAAGTTATAAATTTCATTTTCTTGATCTTCACTTAGTTGGATAATTCCAAATCTACGTCCAATTTGATTCTTTGTATCAATCAACTCTTTAATTTCTGCAACAAAACCCTTTTAATTTCTTACCTTCAAATTGCCAATTTTATGTAATTTTCACCCATTTAATCAAACTATAGTCAATAACCAACTTCTCACAATCACAAAATGTTTATGTAATGCACCCAATTGGAACCACTACAAAAAAACATATGGGTTTTAGACGCTAAGGACGGAGCTTTTAGACGCTTTTTTGCGTCTAAAATAATTTTTTAGACGCTTTTCCAAGCGTCTAAAAATCAAGTGTCACAAAACTTTTAGACACTTTTTTTAGACGCTTTTTGGTGTCCAAAATTGGTAACTTTTAGACGCTTTTTTCCGTTACAAGACTTTTGCCACCTTACTTTTTCATATGTTATCAACTCATTTGTGACGGAGAAAAGCGTCTAAAAAGTGGATTTAGACATTTTAGAGCGTCTAAAATAGTTGAATTTTGGACACTTTAATGCGTCTAAAATATTTTGTGTTTTTTAGACACTTTAAAGCGTCTAAAATATTTGTGTTTTAGACATATTAAAGGGTTAAAAACACTAAAAATCTAATCATAATAATTTAGATTTGTGACATCCAAAAGTGTCTAAAAGCCTTTTACCTAGTTGTTTATTAGTGAATTTGCTTGGGTACTTTTCCATTAAAAGGCAATGTATAATTTTTCACATCAAGCTCATGGCATATAATTTTTTACTCATCAACAAAAAAATATATACTTCAAATAAAAAACAACTCACAATAATTAATTTTCATATGTATATATATGGTACGGTGCAAATTATCATGGACAATATATATGCTCAAATATCAAGATATCTATATTATCGATACAACAAATCTAAAAGGGTATCCAACATAGTTTGTATTGAAGTTTAATTTCTTGACAATTGACAATATAAAAAGCTCAATAGTAATCTAAGAAAGTAATCCACAAGTTTGCTTCTTCATTTCAAGCTAAGTCTACAATGTGAAAAGTTAAAACCTGCAAAAAAAAAGGGTTGATGATTACTTTAGTTATAAAAACAAGAACGACAAAAAGAAACAAGTTAATAGTGATGATCATTAACACACTTAACCCCTTATCATTAAAATTTGATTTTTTTTTAGAAAAATCGAGAAAATTCTGTAGAAATTTCGGCAGAGTTTCATTTGTAAAATAAACATTCCTAAAATTTCAATATCACCTGCAAACAATAAAATAGCAAATCCAAACCCAACCATCAATAAATTCCAACAATCAAAGTATACGACAAATGCATCAAACCTCAAAAGGTGGAAACTTTTCCCAATATCAAAAATAAACTATTCCAACTAAATTAAATATAAACTAAATAAATCATTTATCTTCTAAATCCACAATATAATACAAGTATCAACTAAACTAATAAATAAAAACCACATACCAGCATCAACGTAAATACATTGCATTCCATCTTTTATTCTCTTAACCTAAAATAAAATATAAAACACATATTTTTACAAATCCATAATATTATACAAGTATAAATTAGATTTCTTCATTCTGCAAAAAATATCCTTGAGTTTGTTCATGTATTTCTATAAAAGAAGCCACACGATTTAGTTGAGCAAGAATTTGCTCATTTTTAGCTCTTAGTTCTTCATTTTCCTTTTCAACAACTTCATTTCTTTTTTGAAGTTGTGACATAACTTCATCGTTTTTTCTCTCAGCAGACACTAGGTAAGATTTGATACTCATTACTTCACTCGAAATAACTCCACCATTACCTAACTTGGTCTTCCTAAATATAGCTTCGGGACCAAACACATGGTTTCTAATGAAGTTTTGATGTCTTTTTAATTAGCCTAAAATATTTGAAGTCTGGGAACTTCATGGGAACAGAGCCCCCACCCGCTCCTAATGAAGTTTCTCCGTAGTTTCTACGCTTATTTTTCCGATCCATTTGGGCAATGATGGGACCATAACTTCTAAATGACCTTCAAAACGAATCAGCTTCCACCTAACCATAATAGAGGTCCAAAACTTGGAAAAAAAAAACTAATTAAGAGAACCGAGAGAGGAAGAGAGGAGGAACTACCTAAGCATAGCATGTTTGTTAGAAAACTTCAAAAGTTAAAGAGAAAAACTACTTTTGTAACATTATTTCCAAAAGAATAAATATTGAAGATGACGTTGATAAAACTTCAGCATCTGAATGGAGGTTAAATCATCAATTTAGTATTGAAATTAGAGAAGCTAGGAAAGATCTTCAGACCTGAGGCATCACTTCCGCTTCCATACTGGGAACATAATCTGCTATGGCTCGTATACAGTACAAAGCAGCTTCTGCTGGACGCCATTCACCATTTTGATCATTTTCACAGCTGGCTACAGCCTGCAAATCAATTTTACACCAAGAATGCTCACTACAATTATCATTTTTTGTTGTAAATTAGTACTGGATAAGGCAATACAATATATAGTCTTTGTTAACGATGATTTTCCCGTTGATTAGATTTGATTCATGTAGCCATACAAAGGAGTTGACATCTTTTTGATTTGGCATTATCGATGTTGTATTAATAAGCAAATGAGTTTTGGAAGCATAGACCATAAGCATTCTTGATGAAACTACCCTACCATGTTAAGCAGAAGCAAAAACGAAAAACAAGTGATTTGTTCAGATACCTCTGAAGATAATTTTCCAAAAGCATTTCAATTTCTTCCTCTTCTTCTGCATTAAACACAATGTGTTTGAAACACACTTAAAGATCCATGCTGTAATCGCATATAATCTTCTCTAACTCACCCTCTGCAATTTCTTTGTCCAAAGGGGCAGAGCATTCTACAAAGTTGTTATTTCTGTTCACTGTACAATTTCTTCCCATGATGCATATCCTGCGTATTTCCTGTGTATCTTCCAAAAGATCAAGCAGCATCTGCCTTAGATCCCCAGCTCGAGATCCCAATTCGACCTGGACAAAAAACAATGGGATTCAGGTCGCTTAACTTATACAATCAGACCCATAAATTACGATTGTTTGTCAAGATAATGACAAGGCATACCAATGTTTGCTTGCTAGTGCGAAGTTGTTCCAATATATCACCCGTCAATCGGTTAGGGAGAACTTCAAGTAATGATTGAACCTGGGGTGCATCAAAGATTTCTTTTGTCATTGCAAATAATTTGTGAAAACAAGAACATAAAAAAGGTTGCTAAATCTTAAACATATCAGAAATTTACGAACTAATTGGCATCATACTCACAAGAGTTTAGTGTGAAAACAAAACAAACGGAGAAACTCAATTTGAAGACAAACTTTGCATCAAAGATCAGTATTGCAAGCCTTATTATAATAAATTGAATGGATTTATGACAAAAGCTATACTCACTATGTCGCAATGTGTTAGAAACACACTTAAAGATCAGTGCATAATGTGATTCAATGCTGCTGTACTCTGCATTTGTGTATTATGCATAATGCATTTGTGCATTTGTGTGCATAATGTTCAATGTTGTGTGCATATTACAATAAAAGCATAATGTACTCAACATAATGCATTTGTGATTCAATGCTGCTGTACTGTACATAATGCATTTGTGCATTTGTGTGCAATCAGTGCATAATGTGATTCAATAAAAGCAATCAGTGCATATTATGTAGACCAGCAATTGATTCAATGTAGTGTGCATATTACAATCTGATTCAATGCTGTGGAATTATGTACACCAGCACTTGATTCAATGTTGTGTGCATATTACAATAAAAGCTGATTCAATGCTGCTGTGTGCATATTACAATCTGATTCATGACTCATACAGAATCTGAATTATGACTCATACCCAAATCTGATTCAATGCTGCTGTGTGCATATTACAAGCATATTATCAGTGCATTTTACAATAAAAGCTGATTCAATGTCCAGGCATATACACATTCAAAATCTGATTCATTAGTGCAAATGGAGCTCCACACCCACATTTCTGAGTGTTTTTAATTTTTGGATATGCTGTGATTGTTGTACAAGTTTAGTGTTGATTCTGCTGCTTTTTCATTGTGTTAATGACTGATTCTATTTTAGTCTTCTTCTTAATTTTCTTAGAAATACTGACATTATCTACAAGGCTAGATGCTTTGATCATCTCCAAACATACTTCGAACAGATTTGAATGAATTTGCTGCCTCCATTTCTTAATTATACTTAAATTTGTTTGTTAAACTCAATAATAAGTAAGAAACAGTATATGTTATTAGATTGCAAGTGATGGTGATTAGTGGAGCAAACAAAGTTAATAGAATGGTATTTATATAAGAAATAAAGCACAAGTTGGAGACAAAATCTAGAATAGTTTAATGGCAATGAGTCATTAGTTAACAGTATATGACTTTCTCTCAAATCATTAGTAAACATGATTGGGAAGAACGCAAGTAATCAGAATCTAAAATTCATTTACCTAACAGCTTATTGCTATACTTATTGAGAACAATCAAATGGGTCTTTTTTGTGATTTTAGATCAACGATTGTAACATTATGATTTTAGTTAGTGTTCAAGTATCATTTAGTTGAACAACCAGCAGGAAATAACTCAAATTTTTTGGCAGCCAGCAGCAAACATATAAAAGCAAACACAGAGACAAATTTCTCTCCATAACAAACTAAATTATAATCGAACTAATTTACCAATCAACAGAAAACAACAAAAAACACAAAAAACATACCTGATTATGTGAAACCACCTTTTTGAAATTGTAAAACATCAACGGTAGTTAACCTACACAACAATTCATCCGTAAAAACAGAGTTAATAAACCATGACAAAATTTCAGTTGTTTAAGCCTTAAATTAACCTAAACTAACCATTCGTTTAACCTAATGGTAATTCCTTACAATTCTTGGACATGTATCCTTGCTACTTGCTTTCATCTAATTATCCTTCATTCGAGTCCGATTCACAACATTCCATGGATAATCGTCGAAGAATAGCCATGTCGAAAACTTAGACATGTAGCAATGTGGCAATGCTACCTTCAAAAACCATGATTCAAGCTTCTATTGATCTATAAAAAAAGTTTCTAACATTCAACTTAATTCACACATTTTCAAGAAAAATAAACTAGAGGTCCACGGCCACTATATTCTATTTAAGTTTTCATCAATAAATCATTCACTTTACTTTCTCACCTTTGGATGAAATCATAGTCCCTATTACGCTTTCAACTTTCGTCTTGACAGAAGATATCGAACAGCTATGACAACATTATACAGGAAAGTCCTATCATACAATATTATCGTCCCTATATGGGCTTGTCGAATATTATGGTCTACAAACGCGTAGATCAGCCATACATTACCAATTCAAGTATCAGTTTAAGATGAACAATGACGATACCCAGTAATTTGAACAACCAGCAATTGAACAACCTAATTCAAGTATCAGTTTAAGAGAACAACCTAATTCAAGTATCAGTTTAAGACAACAACCTAATTCAAGTATCAGTTTAAGATGAACAATGACGATACCCAGTAATTTGAACAACCAGCAATTGAACAACCTAATTCAAGTATCAGTTTAAGAGAACAACCTAATTCAAGTATCAGTTTAAGAGAACAACCTAATTCAAGTATCAGTTTAAGATGAACAATGACGATACACAGTAATTTGAACAACCAGCAATTGAACAACCTAATTCAAGTATCAGTTTAAGAGAACAACCTAATTCAAGCATCAGTTTAAGATGAACAATGACAATACCCAGTAATTTGAACAACCAGCAATTGAACAACCTAATTCAAGTATCAGTTTAAGAGATCAACCTAATTCAAGTATCAGTTTAAGAGAACAACCTAATTCAAGTATCAGTTTAAGATGAACAATGACGATACCTGGTAATTTGAACAACCAGCAATTGAACAACCTAATTCAATTATCAGTTTAAGAGAACAACCTAATTCAAGTATCAGTTTAAGAGAATTACCCGATTTTGAAGAACAATTATCGTGTTGAACAATCGTGCTTGGATACCCAGTAATTTGCGATAAACTGATTTGGGATGATGAAAGAAAACAAATAAACTAACAAATAAGTTTAACAATGACGATACCCAATTTTGCAACTCAATACAAAAGACGATATTCATTAATAAACAAATAAGTTGAACAAAATACGATACCCAGTAATTTGCGGATGAAGGAATTAATGAAGGCAGTTGGAAAGAAATCGATGGCTGAAAATATTGATTAATGGCTGAAAGAACAGTTTGGGATGATGAAGGAATGACGATACCCGCTTGACAGAAATCGCAGTGAATCGATACCCAGTTTGGGATGAAGGCGGTTTTCTAGCTTGAAAGATGAAAGCGATTTTATTTTGATTAATATTTGAGAAGTTAAAGTCTACCTGCTTTTCCTCTTTCCAATTTTGAATTGGGTTTTTCAACGCTTATTAAGCTTATTTTAGCAACTGTTTTATGCGTCTAAACAAAAGCGTCTAACATCTTTAAAATTTTGTAGACGCTTTTTATTGTGTCTAAAAAAACTGTCTAAAAGCGCCATATTTTGTTGTAGCGAACTAACACCGGAAAAGAAAAAAACCCTTAAATGTTCTAGATCATTCTCATTGGATATGCCTGCAACTGTTACTAAACATACCATGATTTCTGGTTTAATCTTAAAACTGGTAGTCATGAATTGGTCTTTCGCCCTGTTGATGGTGGACTTGATGAGAGTAACATCTCTAAAGAGGAGAAGTTGAGAAGAGAAAGGAAGGAGGGAAGTACATGAACACTTATGGTGTGAAGTGATGTTTTACTAGAATGGAAGGAGGGAAGGAGGGAAGTTAATGGGTTATAAGTGTTACTTTTCAAAAATGCAGGTAACCGGTCAAATTGCGTTTTAGATAAAGATAGTTGGCAAAGGTCGGATTTTTCAAAAATAATCGAACGGTCGGATTTTTAAAAGAGAACAGCCCAAAGGTGTGATTTTTAAAAGTAAATTTTTCTTTTTCTTTCAATGGTTTTGTTTTTAGAGTAAACCCCTTTGGCACCTCGAGGAAGAATGCATTTTCCTTTAAACCGTTTGAGAATTTTCTCAATATAATGAGACTGATTTAAAATAAGACCTCCATTATGATGTAATATCTTAATACCTAAAATAACATCGACCTTCCCCAAATCTTTCATAGAGAAAGATGTTGACAGAAATTCTTTTGTCATTTCCAATTGCTCTATACTTGTACCAAATATGAGCATGTCATCGACATAAATGCAAATAATAACCCCATTTCCTTTATTATCAAACTTGCTATAAACACACTTATCGACCTCATTAACAACAAAGCCAAAAGACAATACCGTGTCATCAAACTTTTGATGCCACTGTTTTGGTGCTTGTTGAAGTCCATAAAGAGACTTAACCAATTTACACACCTTTTTTTATCCTTTAAAAACAAACCCTTCGGGCTATTTAATGTACACTTCCTCCTCTAGATCACCATAAAGGAATGTCGTTTTGACATCCATTTGATGAATCAACAAATTATGGATAGAAGCTAAGGGAATCAAGAGCCGAATAGTAGTAGTTCTAGAAACCGGTGCATACGTATCAAAATAATCAATACCCTTCTTTTGTCTAAAGCCTTGCACCACTAATCTTGCTTTAAACCGAATCACAGACCCATCGGGTCTACATTTTACGGTAAAATCCATTTACTTCCAAGCGGAGTACAACTTGGAGGTAGGTCGATTAAGACCCAAGTGTTATTCCCCATGATGGAATCCATTTCGTTATTGATAGCTTCTTCCCAAAAAGCCTTATCACGAGAAGACATTGCTTCTTCATAAGTAGATGGATTGTCCACCACAATTAAACAATAAAGCGTGGATGTACAAAGAGAATCTCTTGTACCCTCTACTAAGTAGACATGAAATTCTAGACCAAACGATTTGGCAATCCTTCTTCTCTTACTTTTCCTAAGAGAAGTCTCTACATGTTCATGATTTGATGGAAGATCTTAAATATCAAGTTGAATTTCATCAACTTCTTGAACATTGGTACTAACTTGTAGGACTTTAGGCCTACCAATTGATGAAAATCGAGTTTCATCAAAAATAGCATCTCTAGACTCAATTATCGAATTAATCAATATGTAGTCATTAGGTCTTATTACATAAAACCTATAAGCATGACTGTGATGTGCAAAGCCAACAAAGATGCAATCGAATCCTCTTTCATCAAGTTTCTTTCTTTTATTACCAGACACTCTTACAATTGCTTTATATCCCCAAACTCAAAGATAACTCATGTTTGGTTTCCTTTTGTACCATAATTCATAAGGAATATCCTTTTTCCCTTTAGTGGGAATCCGGTTAAGGATGTGACATGCGGTCAACATCGCTTCACCCCAAAATCCTTCATGTGACATGCGGTCAACATCGCTTCACCCCAAAATCCTTCACTCAATCCTGAGTAGGATAACATGGAACTAACCATTTCTTATAAAGTCCGATTTTCCTTTCGGCAACACCATTAGATTGTGTTGAATAACCCGCCATAGTTTCATGGACAATTCCTATTTCTTGGAAATAAAAAGGGTTATAATATTCCTCTCCTTTATCCGTTCTATGTCGGTTGATCTTAGAATCCAATTGTACTTCACCTCATCTTTAGAATACAATAAATACACATAATAAAATCTAGAATAATCATCAATAAATGTGATCATATACTTTTTGTTACCTAAAGATGGAGTACTATGAAAATCACACAAATCACTTTGAATCAAATCAAGAATGTTAGAAGATCTTTCTATTTTCCTAAAGGGATTTCTAGTGATTTTATTTAACATGCAAGTACTACACTTTTGTTTGTCAGCCACAAACATATAGGAATAATATCTAATTTACTTATATATATATATATATATATATATATATATATATATATATATATATATATATATATATATATATATATATATATATATATATATATATATATATATATATATATATATATATATATATATATATATATATATATATATATATATATATATAATATCATATTATTATCATAATTTACATGACATAATCTGTTGTGTCATAATTCATACATATGTACATCTTTATAATAAACATGAAAAATACTACTATCTATACATGTCTTAATAGAAAGCTTAAATATATCACAATTTAGATAACATCTATCAATAAATCCACCACCCCTACTAATTACACATTGATCGGATTCAAATACTAATTTATATCCTTTGCGATTCAAGTTTGTCCCCGACACTAGCTTCCTAGGTTCCTTGCAATCTAAGGAGCAAACATCACTTCCTTCAAAGTTAGAAGATTTCCAAAAATGAAATATATAAATTAACCAATCCTTTCCCAAGAATTTGAATGGTAGAATTATTTCCCATATATAGAAACTCATCACCATCACACTTGTGAAAGGTCTTAAACCATCTCCTATCCATGCAAACGTGTCTAGAGGCATCCGAATCCATGTATCATGAATCATCCTGCACACAACAAATATTATTATTTGTTCCATTTAAATTCAAATTGGAATTAAATTTATTCAATTATGAGGAAGTACCTGCATTCATGGGATCTTGGCTTGTAGAAGCCTCACCCTTGTTACCATTTTTGTCCTTGAAAAGAAAACAATCTTTCTTTTGATGATCCGGTTTTCCACAAAACCAACACCCATCAACCATAGGCTTCTTAGAGGAATTAGTAGATTTTCCCTTGAAAGAATTGGAGCCCTTCTTCTTAATCTTTACAAGTTTGGACTTGTTTGAATTTTCATCCACCATGTTAATGGTAGGAAATCGAGGATGGATCCTTACCCTTCTCTTGCTCACGTATTCCAACTTCTATGAGAAGATGGGTAGAAAGTTGAGTAAGATGGATTTCCTCCTTTTTATGCTTTAGGGTGTTCCAAACATCTTTCCATGATGGCGGTAATTTATCAATAATGCTTAAAACGACAAAGAATTCATCCATATTTATATTATGCCTTTTAAGATTATCATACATACGTTGGATCTCATGAAATTGTTTCATAATAGGGCGAGCATCATCAAATTTAAAGTTATTGAAATTACTTACAAGAAACTTCTTGCTTGATGCATCTTCGGCCATGTATTTAGTTTAAAGTGAGGACCACATTTTTTGTGCAGACTCAACATTTTGGTAGATATCAAAGAGAGTATCACTCATACCATTAAGGATATGTCCCCTACATATGAAATCATCATTATCCTATTTTGATGGTTATATAATAAACTAAATAACCATAATAACTGTAGGATACCCGTTGCATATTTATATTAAAGGATAATGACCTGTACAAGTATTATAAGTTTCCGATCACCTCTTAAACGTTATTTTCTTAAATTACAATATAATAAGTCTCAAGGATTTGAAAACCAATTTCGTGAAATTGGACAAGTATGTAGGCATTGAATTTAGAAGATGGCAAAAGAAAATGCTTTTCTTATTGACTACATTGAATGTTGCTTATGTGATAAGTACACCAAGGCCTATTGAAAAGGAAGATGAGACACCGAAGGATACCCATGCTAGAAGCAAATGAGACAATGATGAATTTATATGTAGGGGACATATACTTAATGGTATATGAGTGATACTCTCTTCGATGTCTACCAAAATGTTGAATCCGCACAAGAAATGTTGACCTCACTTAAATTAAATACATGGCCGAAGATATATCAAGTAATCAGTTTCTTGTAAATGATTTCAATAACTTTAAATTTGATGATGCTCGCCCTATTATGAAACAATTTTATGAGATCCAACGTATGTATGATAATCTTAAAAGGCATAATATAAATATGGATGAATTCTTTGTCGTTTTAAGCATTATTGATAAATTACCGCCATCATGGAAAGATGTTTAGAACACCCTAAAGCATAAAAAGGAGGAAATCCATCTTACTCAACTTTCTACTCATCTTCTCATAGAAGTTGGAATACGTGAGCAAGAGAAGGGTAAGGATCCATCCTCGATTTCTACCATTAACATGGTGGGTGAAAATTCAAACAAGTCCAAACTTGTAAAGATTAAGAAGAAGGGCTCCAATTCTTTCAAGGGAAAATCTACTAATTCCTCTAAGAAGCCTATGGTTGATGGGTGTTGGTTTTGTGGAAAACCGGGTCATCGAAAGAAGGATTGTTTTCTTTTCAAAAAAAGAATGGTAGCAATGGTGAGGCTTCTACAAGCCAAGATCCCATGAATGAAGGTACTTCCTCAAAATTAATTAAATTTAATTCAAATTTAGATTTAAATGGAACAAATAGTAATACTTGTTGTGTGCAGGATGATTCATGTTACATGGATTCGGGTGCCTCTAGGCACGTTTGATGGAAAGGAGATGGTTTAAGACCATTCACAAGATTGATGTTGATGAGTTTCTCTACATGGGAAAAAAGTCTACTATTAAAATACTTGTGAAAGGATTGGTTGATTTACATTTCACTTCGGAAAATGTTCTAACTTTGAAGGAAATGATGTTTGCTACTAAGATTGCAAGGAACCTAGTGTTGGGGCCAACCTTGAATCACATGAGATATAAATTAGTATTTGAATTCGATCGATGTGTAATTAGTAGGGGTAGTGTATTTATTAATAGATGTTATCTAAATTGTTTAAGCTTTCTATTAAGACATGTATAGATAGTAGTATATTTCGTGTTTATGATAAAGATGTACATATATATGAATTATGGCACAATAGACTATGTCATGTAAATTATGATAATATGATATGTATGAGTAAATTAGATATTATCCCTATGTTTGTGGTTGATAAACAAAAGTGTAGTACTTGCATGTTAAATAAAATCACTAGAAATCCTTTTAGGGGAGTAGAAAGATCTTCTAACATTCTTTGTTTGATTCATAGTGATTTGCGTAATTTTCATAGTACTCCATCTTTAGGTAACTAAAGGTATATGATCACTTTTATTGATGATTATTCTAGATTTGTTATGTGTATTTATTGCATTATAAAGATGAGGTTTTAAGCATGTTTAAAATATTTACGAATGAAGTTGAAGTACAATTTGATTCTAAGATCAAACGACTTAGAACAGATAAAGGAGGGGAATATTATAACCCTTTTTATTTCCAAGAAATAAAAATTGTCCATGAAACTACGGCGGGTTATTCATCACAATCTAATTGTGTTGCAGAAAAAAAAATCAGGCTTTACAAGAAATGGTTAATTCCATGTTATCTTACTCAGGATTGAGTGAAGGATTTAAGGGTGAAGCGATGCTGATCGCATGTCACATTCTTAACCAGGTTCCCATTAAAGGGAAAAAGGATATTCCTTATAAACTATGGTACAAAAGTAAACCAAACGTCAGTTATCTTCGAGTTTGGGGATGTAGAGCAATTGTAAGAGTGCCTTTTAATAAAAGAAAGAAACTTGATGAAAGAGGTTTTGATTGCATCTTTGTTTGCTATGCACATCATAGTCATGCTTATAGGTTTTATGTAATAGAACCTAATGACTACATATCGATTAATTCGATAATTGAGTCTAGAGATGCTATTTTTGATAAAACTCAATTTTCATCAATTGGTAGGCGTAAGTCCTACAAGTTAGTACCAATGTTCAAGAAGTTGATGAAGATCAACTTGATACTTGAGATGTTCCATCAAATATGAACATGTAGAGACTTCTCTTTGGAAAAGTAAGAGAGGAAGGATTGTCAAATCGTTTGGTCTAGAATTTCATGTCTACTTAGTAGAGGGTACAAGAGATTCTCTTTGTACATCCACACTTTATTGTTTAATTGTACTCCACTTGGAAGTAAATGGATTTTTACGGTTAAACATAGACCTGATAGGTCCGTGATTCGGTTTAAAGAAAGATTAGTGGTGCAAGGCTTTAGACAAAAGAAGGGTATTTATTATTTCGATACGTATGCAGCGGTTGCTAGAACTACTACTATTCGGCTCTTGATTGCCTTAGCTTCTATCCATAATTTGTTGATTCATCAAATGGATGTCAAAACGGCAATCCTGTATGGTGATCTAGAGGAAGAAGTGTACATTAAACTACTCGAAGGGTTTGTTGTTAAAGGACATGAAAAGAAGTTGTGTAAATTGGTTAAGTCTCTCTATGGACTTAAACAAGCACCAAACAGTGGCATCAAAAGTTTGATGACGCGGTAGTGTCTTTTGGTGTTGTTGTTAATGAGGCCGATAAGTGTGTTTATAGCAAGAAATGAGGTTATCATTTGCCTTTATGTTGATACCGTGCTCATATTTGGTACAAGTATGGAGCAAGTGGAAATGACAAAAGAATTTTTGTCAACATCTTTCTTTGTGAAAGATTTGGGGGAGGCTGATGTTATCTTAGGTATTAAGATATTAAGTCATAATGGAGGTCTTATGTTAAAGCAATCGCATTATATTGAAAAGATTCTCAGACGGTTTAATATGATTGAGAAAGGTCTTGTTTCCACTCCCATGGATTCACGCGATAAGTTATTACCTTATAATGGTGAAGTGATTTCTTAATTGGAATATTCAAAGATCATTGGGTCTTTGATGGATGCAATGACCTGTACAAGGCCAGATATAGCTTTTGCTGTTGGTCAATTAAGTAGGATTACTCAAAAACCTAGTCCTACCCATTGGATAGCTATTAGAAGAGTACTTAGATACTTGATTAGAACAAAGGATTATGGTTTGTATTATCATGGAGATCCTCCTATTTTGGAAGGATATTCTGATGCAACTTGGGCATCCAATAAAGAAGATAATTCTTTTACAAGTGGATGGTTGTTCATGTATGGGGGAGGTGCCGTTTCATGGGCGTCTAAGAAACAAATATGTGTTGTAGATTCTACGATGTGTTCTGAGTTTATTGCTTTAGCATCTGCTAGCAAGGACGCATAATAGTTAAGAGATCTCATGTATGAGATTCCTCTATTGGTTAAGCCAATCTCACTGTTAGCTATCCATTGTGATAGTGATTCGGCTTTGAACAGAGCATATAGTCAAACATACAATGGTAAGTCAAGACATATTGTAACAGAAGCGACAGTCTCGTTACATAATTAATGTTTAATAATAATGTTTATGCAAAAAAAAATAAAATTGCGGAAGTCTTAAAATGCTGAACTGTTAAAAACTTTAAATCATAAAAACTAAAACTATTTAAAATAAAAGTAAAATATTACATCCGATAAGAAACATTATTTGCTAAAAATTAAAAAAAATGTAAAAGTACATCCACATCAAGTCATCAATAAAGACACAAAAAACTGCTAAGTTCTCGATAAATAATAATTGTTGCGGCTTGGATCGGAACCTGAAACTAAATCCTGCAAAATGCTGCCATCCATGATACGGATGACATCGGTCAGCGGTAATTCTTCTTCCACTTTAGTTTCTCTTACATCATTTTAATTTCCGTGTGCTCGGAAGTTAGTGTAATTCTTTGTATCTCAAAACATATTTCCGGTTGATTCCCAAGCACCGTAGTAGGGAGGAAATGATGTTTTAGGAAAGAGCATCTCGCCTAGAATTTATATCAAGATCCAACAAAATCTTCTTGTTATTTTGTTCGATATATGGTGATTCCCGATGATGTAATCTACAATTGGTGTATGTTAAGCAAAGGTTTGAACTTGTCATATGTAATTTGGTTTTCTACTACAAACTTGTAACTTTATTTTATATGTTTTTTTATAAAATTAAAGTCACATTTCTAACAATCTAAAACATCATCTTTTTAAATTAGTATGACAAGTTTCAATGTTTACCACAAACTTTGTCATATTTGACAAATTTGTTTGGAAAGTTTTTTGAGTTTGCTTATATGAAAATTACACCATGATCGGGTGACGAGATTATCGTAGAGATTTTTGAAATGGTGCATTGGTTCGGTAAAAGAATGTGTTGGTTTGTTAAAGAAACACGTTGGTTCATCAAAGAATATGTTTGTTCAATAAAGAGACACGTTGGTTCATGAAAGGATGCGTTGTTTCATGAAGAGTTGCGTTGTTTCTATCTTGATCAAGTTATGTAAGAGAGATGGACATTATTACATGGTAGAGATGATAAATCTCAAGTATGTAAGTTTTCTATGTCAATTTCATATGTTTATTATTTTTATGATGATAGAGATGTACAATATGTTACATGTTTAAGCAAGTTCTTATATCCATGAAATTTGGTAAAGTAAGTGATCATGGTTATCATTTGTTGTAAATGATGACACTCCATTTTATTTATCAAAGAAATTTGATGGTTGGAAGTATAAGTAATTTACCATGATTTTTATGATGATTAAAATTATCATCAAAGATGGATAATGTTTGCTATCTTTTGTGTTTACAAGTTTTGTTTTATGCATGATAAGATGATAAATGTCATGGTCATGTTTTGACATATGTTTTGACATGCTTATCTTATTTTATATATATCATGTCTTGTTCTATTATAAATGATGATAAGTGTTATTATAAAGTTGAATATAATTGCTTTAATAGTTATTCATGGTAATATGTTAAGTTTTGGGTCTTTGCATGTTTTGTATGACAAGATAATTTTGTCATATAAGTTGAACATTTGTTATGTGTGGTTATCTTTTGACCAAGTTCAATAATGTCTTTGTTATTGATGTATATTTCACCTTTTGAGTGAATTGTTTTTAAAAGGTTGCATGATCCATGTTTGATTAACAATGAAGTTAATTAAAGTATAAAATATATTATTGCAATGTTGTTCTTAACAAAAGTTCATGTTGCATTTTTGTTCATGCATGTGTAGAATTATTTCTATATAGTGTTTGTGCATGATTTAAGTTAGTCTTTATGATATATGCTTTGATTGGTTATTACCAATGTTGTTAAATTTGGACATATAATTTTTATATGGGGTTGTCATATGTATACTTTTACCCAAGGTTATATTAATTTATTAATATTGGAAAAGGGTACAAAGTTTATGACATGAATAAATTTAAAGGTTTATCATCAAAGATTCATTAAAAGTGATTTTAATGTAAAAGTGATGATTAAACAAGAATTTGAAAATCTAATAGTGTTATTAAATAAAGGTTGAAAGTTGTCAACATTATTTTAAACTCGAAATTTTATTTTTGTTTGTTATGGAGGTTGATAAGTTCCATAATGTTAAATACATAAAAGGAGTTTAATGGTTTTATAAGTGATTTTATATATCCAATAAATGATAAAGACAAGTTTGTCTAGTTCATTTAGATATATATGATGATTTAATCTTATATGGAGTAAATGTTGATTTGCTATGTAAAGCAAGATATGAATTTATTTATTATTACATTGATTAATGTTGTTACGGGGTCAAATTAGTATCCCGTAATTTATTTAGTCAAATCATAACCGCCACATAACTACCCGTTAACCCCACTAACATAAGCATGATTACCATGAATGAGGTAACCACCTCCACAATATTTCTATAAATACATCATTCATCAACATGATAAAGGTACACAATTCTACCCTAATACAAAATTTACACTTATTACATCTATGATTCCCGGTCTGACTTAAGCATCGGAGTGCCCTTCCGGGACATAGGCCCCCGGGTTAGTTTTCCTTGTGGTTGCAGGAACACGCTACGCAGAGGTCAAATCATCTCACTTCCCTTAATTTAAAGGTACTTCCTACTTAAAGTCTCTTTTATATATTCGACCGTTTCATTGCCGAAACAGTTTGGCGCCGTCTGTGGGGACCAGAAACATAAAAGTCGTGTCTCTCCTAACAATAACACAAGTCAATTAATATTCATTATCTCAAGTCGTGCAATTGATGTTCTTGCTGCCTCTAAATCGGGATTATGATTTTGTATTACCGGGTATAAATGAATGCTATTTCCATATTATAAATTATTAAAGCTATATGGTCCAATCCAATCTAACTGCCTTAGAAGTATGGCATGGAAATTATGCATTCGGTTGTAGCAGTTTATTATTAATGCAACCGCATGATGATATTACCGTGCGTGATAGCAGTTTATTTGATATTTATGGTCAAATTTAGTAAGGGTCATTATTGACCGAAAATCAATTAATTGAGATACTCCATTATATTTTCCTTGAGAAATTATTCGATTACATCCATTTGCAATATTTGAAGAGATTTCAGCAGTTAATTAAAATGATAAAAGGCTAGTGGACGGTTTAATCAAGTGGTGATGCTACTTTATATTTTATTAGCCTGGTGAAGGAGAATGAAAGTTGGGCAAAAATTATTAAGGTTGTTAATTTGTTTGTCTCGAATGAATAAACACTAGTGGAAAAAAAGCTATTGGCTGCTAATTATTGGCTGCGGTTTTTAGGAAAACGCAGCCCATATGAGTATTAAAAATTTTTGAAAAAAAAAAATTATAAAGGGCTGCGGTTTTTAACATTGTCCGCAGCCCTTAACCCCTTAAGAAATTCAGCAAAAAAAAAAATATGAAAGGGGCTGCGGTTTTTGTTGTTGACCGCAGCCCTTAATAATTCCAAATTTAAAAAAAGAAAATAAAAAAAAAATTAATGTAAAGGGCTGCGGTTTTCTTAAATGTCCGCAGCCCCATGCTCTCCAAATTTAATAAAGAAAATTTAAAAAAAAAAAATTAATATAAAGGGCTGCGGTTTTCTTAGTTGTCCGCAGCCCCATGCTCTTCAACGTCTCTTTTATTTTTCTGATATTAACCTATACTGTACAGTATACGTTTCCTCTTCTTCATTTGGCGCCTATTCAATCTCACTCAAAGACCTTTCCTCTTCTTCTTCTTCGAATCTCCTTGCACTGCTTCAAACCCACGAAATTTTCGAATCTCCTTGCACTGCTTCAAACCCACGATTTTCTTGCTCACTCAAAGACCCACGAAATTTTCTTCACTGCTTCAAATTAAAGAAACTCACGACATTTTCTTGCACTGCTTCGAATCTTCTTCTTCAAACCCACAACTGTTGCTGCTCTTTGTTCTTCAATCTAAGACCCACGATTTTCACTGCTTCAAATCTTCTTTCTTATTGGAAATCGGAAATAATTAGCATAAGTTCAAGGTATAATTTTGTTTATTTGGTTTTTATAATTTTTTTGATGTTTAATTCAATAACCTAGCTACTGTTGCGTTTTTTTTTGGCTGTTCAAAGAATGTTATTTGTATATTTTTTGATGTTTCATTCGAAAATTTGATGTTTCTCAAGTATGGTTGTGTTTTTTCATTTCTTTTTTGATGTTTCATTCGAAATTTGATGTTTCTCGAACAACATGTTGAACCCAGAAGTTTTGTTAGTTAGTAAATAAAGCAGTAACTACTTTTATTTACTTCGCAACTTGATGTTCTGATTTAAAAATTTATTTGTCTCCCCCTAAATTAGTACATGTTTGATATAATAGTCAATTTCGAACAATAAAATGAATCATTCATTAAGTAGGTGTTTGATAATTAAACTCAGGGAAATTAATGAAATTGTAACGTTTCCTTTATACATATGCATAAAATGATGTCTCACATTCACATGCTTGGTTTTTAAATTTTACACTGAATTCTTTATAACTAATATAACACTTAATTTATCACTTTTTTGTCATTTCACCATAACTCTGCAGTCATATCTAAACTTCTAAAAATTCTTATTAATTTAAGCTCATAATGTTGTTCATATAAAGAGAACATGAAAGTGATCTTTTACTTGGTGAGTGTAGTGAAGTGTTGAAAATAAATAAAATTTTGTAAGTTGTAGCTTTTGGTGGTTTTTAGTAACTATTTAAATTAGATGATTAATTGTCAAAACACGTGGTTAAGGCTTTAGCTTGTACAAGGACAACTTAGATTTTGTTCTCTTCACTCGTGCATGTGTACATTCTAACTGACTTCAACAAAAGTTTCTGCTTTTGTTTCCGGGTCTTGTTGGAGATTTATAGGCCATTCGGGGTTAAAGGTTAGGTTTAAGCCATTCTAGATGTTTAGGCCATTGTACTTTTGTATCTCTCACTTATAGTTTAAGCCATTCTAGATGATTATTATTCGCAAAATTTTAACCATGGGTATGTTGTGCCTTTCATAATTTTTAAATTATTTTGTTTGTGTTTTTACATTGTAGGTACATAACTTTCAACCCTCGAAATTTAGGGCTCTATTAGTTCTTGTTCATTCACGAAATTAAGGTATTTTCCATTTTCATGGTGGTTTTGGTGTTGTTTCTTATATTTAATATTTCATTCAAAAATATGGAAGTAATTCTAATTTTGTTCTTCTTATGTCATTTGTAGCTCACATTTGTGGATATCTTTCATCAACTCAAGGTAATTCTTTTTCATCAATTTTTTTTCAAATTATTAGTGTTAAATGATGTTATAATTTATTTATGAATGTAATTTATTTATCAATGTGATTTTAAATGTGATGTTGTTTGTGGATGTAGTTGCTAGTTTTTACATTTGTCCAAGTTTATATTATTACGTTGTTAATTATTTTGATTTATATGTATTTTTTGTTATTAGAGTAAAAGTAACTTGAACAATTTAAAGAATACATATTTTTTGAACAAGTTATAAATTATGAAGGTTAATTATTGTAAATTAGGGTTAAATGAATGATTTATACTTAGTTTTATGGTTAAGTTAATTAGGTTAAAGTATATATGTTAAAAAGTTGTGTATTAATTTTGTTTTGAATTAAATAATCACACTTAGGATGACAAAAGATCGTTCTTGGATGTATGGAAGCATTGAATCGTCGGAATTTATTGATGGCGTGTTAGAATTTTGTAGTGTTGCGGTTGAACATCAAATTAGGACGGGGGGAGTTGGTTTTTATTGCCCATGTGTCAATTGTGGCAATGTATCAAAGGTAGATAGTGTTTATATGCTTAGGGAGCACATACTCCGACGTGGGTTTAGGCCTCAATATCATGTTTGGGTTTGGCATGGTGAGGAGGGAGTTTACAAGGAAAATAGGGTTGTTGAGGATGTCAATAATGTGGCCGATGTTAATGAGGATGTAGTGGATGAAGAGAATGTTGATGAGGATGTGGATCGTGTTGATGAGATGATGGAGGGAGTCGAGGATGAGTTAGGAAAACGTCCTCGTGTATTTGACTTGTTGACAGAGGCTTCTCAAAAGCCTTTGTATCCTGGATGTACAAAGTTCACCAAGCTTACAGCAGTTTTGACGATTTTCAACATTAAGTCAAAGTTCAATTGGAGTGACACTAGTTTCACAATGTTATTAGAAGCGTTAGGTGAGATGCTTCCCGAGGGAAATGAACTTCCAAAGTCGACATACTATGCCAAAAAGCTAATGTGTCCTTTCGGGTTAGAGTACCAGAAGATTCATGCGTGTCCGAATGATTGTGTATTGTATCGGAATGAAAACGAGAACTTAGAAGAGTGTCCTAGGTGTGGGTTATCGCGTTACAAGCGTAAAGGGGCTCGAGATGCTAAAGGGCCCCCGGCTAAGGTATTGTGGTATCTTCCAATAATACCAAGATTCAAGCGCTTGTTTTCTATAAAGAAAGATGCGTTAAATTTGAGGTGGCATGCAAATAGGGTGAAGAAAGATCACTTGCTCACACATCCATCCGATTCTCCGGAGTGGAAGAGTATTGATAGGTTGCACAAGACTTTTGGGGATGAAGTTCGTAATTTAAGGCTCGGACTGTGCACGGATGGAATGAACCCATTTGGCAATCTTAGTTCTCAACATAGTACTTGGCCGGTACTTTTAGTTATTTATAATTTGCCACCTTGGTTGTGTATGAAGCGTAAGTACATTATGCTTTCGCTTCTTATCTCGGGCCCTAAGCAACCTGGTAACGACATAGATGTATATCTTGCACCTCTTGTTGAGGATTTGAGAAAGATGTGGGATGAAGGAGTTTCCGTGTATGATGCATATGCTAATGAGGAGTTCACCTTGCGTGCAATGCTTTTATGTACCGTTAACGATTTTCCGGCTTATGGAAACTTATCAGGGTATAAGAACAAAGGGAAGAAAGCGTGCCCAATATGTATCGATGACATGGAATCCACGTGGATTCCTAAGTGCAAACATGTATTCATGAATCATCGAAAGTTCCTCCCACGAGATCACCAATACCGTAAGAAGAAGAAGATGTTCAACGGGGAGGTTGAGGACCGTGTAGCTCGTCGACCGTTGTCCGGTTATGAGGTTTACGAACAAGTTAAGGGGGTTGAAACTGTATTTGGTAAAACAGGGCAAGTGCAAGGGGGTGAAGATCGACTGTGGAAAAAAGAATCAATCTTTTGGACGCTTCCATATTGGAGAGATCTACAGGTTAAGCATTGTCTTGACGTTATGCATATAGAGAAAAATGTATGCGATGCCATACTCGGGACTCTCATGAACATTCCGGGTAAGACAAAGGATAATAAGGCCGTGCGAGATTACTTTGAATGTAAGGGTATTCGTCCGGAGTTGTGGGCACAGGTTAAGGGGAGTAAGAAAAGAGAAAGAACTGATGAAGTTGGTGGTAGTAGCAAGGGAAAGGTCGGTAAGAAAAAGATGAGTAGTGAAAAAGTTTATTTGCCTCCAGCTTGCTACACATTGTCCAAAGCAGAGAAGCGAGCCTTTTGTGAGTCTTTGTATGGCATTAAGGTTCCCTCTGGGTACTCATCTAACATGAAGAGATTTGTGACCCTTAATGGTGAATTGAAGTTGGGAAGCATGAAATCTCACGATTGCCATGTAATGATGCAAGTGTTCTTACCGATCGCACTACGTGGAATATTGCCAAAACATGTGAGATATGCTATTACCGAGCTATGTTCGTTCTTCAACACTATTTGTAGTAAAGTTCTTGATCCCTTTAAACTTGATGCTCTTCAACTCGACGTGATTGTAACTTTATGCAAGTTTGAGATGTATTTTCCACCTTCTTTCTTTGACATAATGGTTCATCTTATTGTTCATCTTGTTCGTGAAATCAAGCTTTTAGGTCCAGTTTTTCTAAGGTGGTGCTATCCTTTTGAGAGACACATGGGTGTGTTACAAAACAAAGTGAGGAATCCAGCACAACCAGAGGGGAGTATGATTCAAGGCACTGTAAGCGATGAGATTGGTAATTTTATAGCCGAGTATATGGCTATGGCAAAGCCTATTGGACTACCCACCTCTCGACATGAAGGAAGACTTGAGGGAAAAGGAACAATTGGATCTAAAACAATCACACCTTCTCGGGATAGTCTGTTACAAGCACACCTGTATGTGTTGCATCATATTTCAGAAGTTCATCCTTTTTTGAATGAGCATTTTGATATATTGCGCGCAAAATATCCGTCTAGAGGTGATAGGGCATTGATGCAGTTGCATAACAAGACGTTCATTGATTGGTTTCATAACCGAGTAATATGTGAAGAACTAAAGGGTGTATCTGAAACTGTTAAGTGGTTAGCTTTTGGTCCTCGTGATGATGTCAACAAATATGAGGGTTACGATGTCAATGGGTTTACATTTTGGACTGAGAGTCAAGATAAGAAGTCATCGTATCTGCAGAATAGTGGGGTTTCTATTTTGTCGTCATCTACATTTTACGCGAGTGCCAAGGATCAATCGCCGGTTGATGCTAAATCGGTATACTACGGGCGGGTACATGAAATATGGGAGCTTGACTATTGTACTTTCACTATGGGTCTTTTCAAATGCAAGTGGGTGGATAATAATCGACGATGCGTTAAAAATGACGACCCTTGTGGATTCACTCTTGTAGACTTGGATCGCTTGCGTGATGGTGAGGAGCCATTCATACTAGCCACACAAGCCAACCAAGTATTTTACATTGAAGACCCTTCTAATAAACAATGGTCTATTGTTGTACCGGGAAAAAGAAGTATCCTTGGTATAGGTGATGTTGAGGATGAAGAAGAATATAATGCTTTTGAAGACTCCCCGCCCTTTATCAATCCAAAATCGGTGAATGAAGATGATGAAGATGTTGGTTATATGCGTGTAGATCACACGGAAGGAATACATTTGAATTAAGTGATTCACAAGGTATGAATTATTTAAGGTTATTAATTTTGGCATTTTCGGGCGTAAAGTAGCTTAAACGTTGTTTGTTATGAATGAAACTTGGCACACACCACTATTTAGTATATATAAATGTGTTGAAGTTGTTAGAATTGATAATAGTTGTCATATGCTTGAAATTAAGGGTCAAGTTGCGTTTTTTAACGGTTTTGAATGAATTTTGTCATTTTCGGGCGTAAAGTAGCTTAAACGTTGTTTGTTATGAATGAAACTTGGCACACAATACTCTTTGGTGTACATAAATGTGTTGAAGTTGTTAGAATTGAAAATAGTTGTCATTTGCTCAAAATTAAGGGTCAAGTTGCGTTTTTTAACGGTTTTGAATGAATTTTGTCGTTTTCGGGCGTAAAGTAGCTTAAACGTTGTTTGTTATGAATGAAACTTGGCACACACCACTATTTAGTATATATAAATGTGTTGAAGTTGTTAGAATTGATAATTGGTTTCATATGCTTGAAATTAAGGGTCAAGTTGCGTTTTTTAACGGTTTTGAATGAATTTTGTCATTTTCGGGCGTAAAGTAGCTTAAACGTTGTTTGTTATGAATGAAACTTGGCACACACCACTATTTGGTATATATAAATGTGTTGAAGTTGTTAGAATTGATAATAGTTGTCATATGCTTGAAATTAAGGGTCAAGTTGCGTTTTTTAACGGTTTTGAATGAATTTTGTCATTTTCGGGCGTAAAGTAGCTTAAACGTTGTTTGTTATGAATGAAACTTGACACACACCACTATTTAGTATATATAAATGTGTTGAAGTTGTTAGAATTGATAATTGGTTTCATATGCTTGAAATTAAGGGTCAAGTTGCGTTTTTTAACGGTTTTGAATGAATTTTGTCATTTTCGGGCGTAAAGTAGCTTAAACGTTGTTTGTTATGAATGAAACTTGGCACACACCACTATTTGGTATATATAAATGTGTTGAAGTTGTTAGAATTGATAATTGGTTTCATATGCTTGAAATTAAGGGTCAAGTTGCGTTTTTTAACGGTTTTGAATGAATTTTGTCATTTTCGGGCGTAAAGTAGCTTAAACGTTGTTTGTTATGAATGAAACTTGACACACACCACTATTTAGTATATATAAATGTGTTGAAGTTGTTAGAATTGATAATTGGTTTCATATGCTTGAAATTAAGGGTCAAGTTGCGTTTTTTAACGGTTTTGAATGAATTTTGTCATTTTCGGGCGTAAAGTAGCTTAAACCTTGTTTGTTATGAATGAAACTTGACACACAACACTATTTGGTATATATAAATGTGTTGAAGTTGTTAGAATTGAAAATAGTTGTCATTTGTTCAAAATTAAGGGTCAAGTTGCGTTTTTTAAGGTTTTGAATGAATTTTGTCATTTTCGGGTGTAAAGTAGCTTAAACCTTGTTTGTTATGAATGAAACTTGGCACACAACACTATTTGGTATATATAAATGTGTTGAAGTTTTTAGAATTGAAAATAGTTGTCATTTGCTCAAAATTAAGGGTCAAGTTGCGTTTTTTAACGCTTTTAATGAATTTTGGAATTTTCGAGCGTAAAGTAGCTTAAACCTTGTTTGTTATGCATGAAACTTGGCACACAACATTATTTGGTATATATAATTGTGTTAAAGTTGTTAGAATCGAAAATAATTGTCATTTGCTCAAAATTAAGTGTTAAGTTGCGTTTTTAACGGTTTTGAAGCATTTTTTATTTGGCACTAATATATAATATTTTTTTTTTCTTAGTGTTTTCAACAACAAAATTCCATTCATTGCGGCTACTACGTTATTAAGTTTATGGATGATCTCATCGAAGCCGTCAAGAATGTCGGGGTTCAAAATATTGATTCCGTAAGTATTTTATTTAATTAGTTATTATATATGTTTTTTAAATTATTTATTTATAATATATATATTAATTATATTATATAATGTATACGACTAACTTTTTAATAATAATAATTGATTTTAATTCGTAGATTATTGACTCTCCAAGACCAACACGCGAATTGACGGATATTGAACTACGCAAAGTCAAGGACAAAGTCGCGGTGTTTATTTCTAATTTATTAAGTTGGTAGCTAGATTATTATATATATATATGTATATATCGTGTAGCTAGAGTACTTTAATTTATATGTATCGATTTATTTCTAATTATATGCGGTTGTATATACTTTATGTATATAATATTATATATATAATATATATTATAATTGAGTGATATTTTGGTATTTATCGACGGTTTAGTATTGTGAAATATTTATTATTTAATATTTATGCTAATAATTATTATTTATTATACAAATATTACGAAAACAAAAAAAAAAATTTAAAAAAAAATGGGAAAGGGGCTGCGGTTTATAAGACTGTCCGCAGCCCTTGTTTTCATCACACAGCCCATTTAATGAAAAGGGGCTGCGGTTTTTCAAGCATGTCCGCAGCCCTTAATATTCCCTTTACACAGCCCATAATCACCTTAAGGGCTGCGGTTTTGTCCTATGTCCGCAGCCCTTTACCTTATTTTGGGCTGCGTTTTTTGACCGCAGCCCTTTTATTTTATTTGTTGCTGCTACAATAATGGCTGGGGTCAAAAAACGCAGCCCAAAGGGGCTAAAAAACCGCAGCCCTTAAGCTTTTTTCCACTAGTGAAATGGTGGTAAAAATTAAACTTAAATTTTTACTACCGTATTGTAATTGTTTGTCCCTCGAGAATATTGAGCCTTATTATTGAGTCGGTAGCGATAGTGATATTTTTTGATCATTCATATATTTTTACCGATCAAATAATACATATATTTATTATGGTTCACTCGGACTCTATTTCAACCATTTATGAACCAGATTGAGGATTTTGGCCGAATTATTTCAAGTTTTTGCTATTCGAGGATATAAAAGTCGGATCATATTTCTTTTATTCATTCGATGTTGAAAGTCAATTTGATGCACCTTCTTAAAGGATTATCGGATGCATAGAATGTTTCCAAACCAACTTTAACTGACTAAAAATTTTAGTCCTTATTTTGAAGTTCGGTTTGATGCACTATCTAGAGGATTAGATGACCCGTAGAAAGTTTCCAAACTAACTTTAACTAAGTGATTTCGGTCTAAATATATTGGTCTAAATATATTGGTCTACATATTGCCCAATTCAATGTATTTGTTGGAACCACGTATGATCTGATAATGGTTCATACTCTCTACATCAGGATCCCCGGATCACAACCCACCGTGACGACTATAGTGGTTGGATCCGAGTGCGATCTGATTATGGTTCATACTCTCTACATCAGGATCCCCGGATCACAATCCACAGTGACGACTGTAGTGGTTGGATCCGAGTGCGATCTGATTATGGTTCATACTCTCTACATCAGGATCCCCGGATCACAACCCACCGTGATGACTGTAGTGGTTGGATCCAGGTGCGATCTGATTATGGTTCAAACTCTCTACATCAGGATCCCCGGATCACAACCCACAGTGATGACTGTAGTGGTTGGATCCAGGTGCGATCTGATTATGGTTCAAACTCTCTACATCAGGATCCTCGGATCACAACCCACAGTGATGACTGTAGTGGTTGGATCCGGGTGCGATCTGATTATTGTTCAAACTCTTTACATCGGATCCCCAGAATACACCTACAGTAACAACTGTATTGGCTGGATCCGGGTATGATCTGATAATGGTTCAAACCATTCACCCGTGAAAGAACCATCTTGAGTGACTCAATATATGGAGAAAAATCATCATGATCGCGTTCTAATGAAATTGCCAAGCGAAGAATATATTGTATTAATCTGATGATGATCATACGGCTATTCTTGCTTTTATTCGTCAACGTATATCAGGTGTTTCGTATTCATGGGTCGATTTGGATCGACACACATTTGAAGAATATTATATTATGTCTACGCGGGAATCCAATACTTCATTATTATTATTCTTATTATACTGGGTCTTACTTACACGTGGTTTTCCACGACGAATGTATAAAGTCATCCGAGCTTTCATCTAATATGAAAGTCATCATTATTGTTGAAGTCCCAAAACAGGGGCTTTACTTATCATATTTTGGAATCATCTCAGCTTTATGAAAGTCATCATTATTATTGAAGCCGCAAAACTTGGACTTTATTTGTCATATTATGGGATCATCAAAGCTTTCACTTAGTTTGAAAGTCATATTATTATTTAAGTCTCAAAATGATTGATTTTGGGCGATATTCATCTTCATTATTAAACTTTCACCTCGTTTGAAAGTGGGATCCGTGTGAGTGTCACCTAATTGATAACTCGGACTCTTATTTAGCCCCAAAACAAGTGATTTTGGGCGTATTTGTCAAAGTATTCATAGCGAGTATCACCTAGCTTGATAACTCGATCACTTATTCAGTATTCAGTGTTCAGTATTCAGTATTCATTATTCATTATTCAGTATTCAATATTCAAAATTCAGTATTCAGTATTCATCAATGTTCAAAGGATTCACCTAGTTTGATTCCTAATCTAAGTCCCGGGTGATTGACGACTGGGCAATGCAGACCTATGTCCGATCAATATTCAGCAATGCGGACCTATTCATCAACGCGGACCTATGTCCGATCCATATTCATCAATGCGGACCTATGTCCGATCAATATTCATCTTCAAAGGATTCACATAGTATGACTCCTTATCTAAGTCCCAGGTGATTGACTGCTGGGCTATATCATTACATCATGCTCAAATACCGAATTATCTTATCGGGCTCTAAGGCTACATATTTATTATTCATGGGGCTTCAACCAAGCATGGACTCATCGAGGTATATTTATTTTCCGCATAAAGACTGATGCCCTCGCTACATAAAATTACCTCCTCTATCACTCTTCATGCGTGGGGCTAATGTTACGGGGTCAAATTAGTATCCCGTAATTTATTTAGTCAAATCATAACCGCCACATAACTACCCGTTAACCCCACTAACATAAGCATGATTACCATGAATGAGGTAACCACCTCCACAATATTTCTAAAAATACATCATTCATCAACATGATAAAGGTACACAATTCTACCCTAATACAAAATTTACACTTATTACATCTATGATTCCCGGTCTGACTTAAGCATCGGAGTGCCCTTCCGGGACATAGGCCCCCGGGTTAGTTTTCCTTGTGGTTGCAGGAACACGCTACGCAGAGGTCAAATCATCTCACTTTCCTTAATTTAAAGGTACTTGCTACTTAAAGTCTCTTTTATATATTCGACCGTTTCATTGCCGAAACAAATGTATTAATTGAAATTCATATGTTACTCTTAATCTAGAGTATGTGTCAACGCTTTAAGTTTTATTATGGTAATTAAAATTCCATAGTATGTTATTATTTTGATTTTCAAGATGTGCATTATGTACATGAGTATATGTAAAGTTTTATACTAATATTTATTTTGGAGAAAAGTACTAAATAAGTTTTATTCCGGTTAATGGGTATGTTAAGGTATCTTATGTTGTCGGATAAACGCCAAATATATTTGGTGTGACAATAAAGAAGGTTTTAACTATTTAAGTTAAAGTTGATATTAAATGTTTTTCTTTGGTTTAAAGTATTTGTTTTATAGAAACATCTTAATCATTATGGTACAAAGGATATTTATTTTGAATTAAAAGTTCAAAATAAGGATGCATCTATATAGATTATGTTATTTATAACATCTATTATGAGTTCTACTTATTAGAACAAGAGATATTATATATCAATGAGATTTGATTATAATACAAAGTGATGCAATATTTATTTGGAAATTTATGATTTTCAATGATAGATAGGTTTGAATACCTACAAATTTGTCCAAATAAGTGATTATGATATTTTGATCTTTAATAGATTGATTTGCTAATCTTTTGATTAAGCATGTATTTCTAAAAGAGAAAAATATAAGTTTGTTTTACTAAGGAAAGTTTTTAACAAAGTTTGGTTTTGTTAAAGTTTTCAAAGTAAAAAGTTTTTAATATCTTGTATTCATATTTCTAATATGAAGGTTTACCCATGATTATGTATTTTGATACTTAAGTATCATATAAGTCTAAGCTTTCTTAAAGAAAGTAAGTAATGATGTGTTCGTCATGGGAATAATGTTTGAAGTTTAGTAACTTAATCTCCATGCAAGTATAACAATATGTTATAGATTGATTTATTTTCATATTATATATGAAGATTGATGAGCATGTATTAATGTTCAAGATTTATTAAGCGGTATTATACTTAATATGATAATTTATTATTGAATTTATTTCAATAAGTTTACCGAAAACACAATGGTTAAATAATTGTTTGTATTTTCATATGGTATGTTATATCATAAATTTTTATAAATTATGATATATTTATTTTGGAATATAATTGTATAAGTTAAGTTGACAAAGTAATATATCATATTCCTTCTATGAAGGAAATGGGGGAGGTAAATGTTAAATTAATTTTAACATAAAAATTTAAAGGACTAAGAAATATAAGTATTTTATTATACTTAAAGTAAAGTCCAAGTTTACCCTCATGTCTTCCAATTGTAATTATTTCCTAGATATTTGGAAAGATTATAAAATTGGATGTAATTTTAACTTATACAAGATTCAAATTGTGTTATAGTTGTCAAGTAAAGTTTTACTTACAACTTAAAGTTTCTTTATTAGGAAATTATTTGAATAGTCCAAAATGTTTATGTTGTACCATGGATTTAATTAATCTTATAGTAGAAGTTCTTCAAGTTTGAAGAGGTACTCAAGTATGAGTTTGATCTTTAGTGAATTGGCCATTCTCTATGTTGATCAAAGTATATGTGTTTGTAGGGGAGGTATACCAAGTTTTGATCACCCAAGTACAAACAAAGTTTTAAGTTATTCTACTATGATATTAATGTTATTTGTCAAGATTTAGACAAATATGTAAACTGTATAGTTTAAAGTACTCATCTTTGTGATGTTTAAGCCAAAGTTGTGCACAAAAATAATCTAGTTTGATTGACAAGTGGCTTGTATAAAGTATTGATAGTCGAGTGTAACTTTGATAATGCTATGACATCTAATTGAGGCAAAGCTGAAAATTAGGGCTTATCAAAGAAGGGATCACATTTCTTGACTATGTGAACAAAGTTCAAAGCTAGACAAAGTATTCTTACAAAGTCTAGGAATTTCATGGTTTTATGAAATTGGTACATGCCCATTCTTCAACACCATGAGCGAAACCCAATTCGACGCTAGAAGAAACATCTAGTCTCGAATTCAATGTGGATTGATCGCTCATCAGATGTTGGAAAGCAACACTTAAGTGATCCTAAGTTGCTTTATTCGTGATGTTGACAAACGCGGTAGTAGAGTCGTTCCCTCGAAGTCTCCATTTCTAGAGTTATGAAGATCTCTAGATTGAGTGCTTTATTCACGAAAGCACGGTATATTAGGGAGAAGCTACCTATATAAGTTCAAGATTTGGCCGTCTTAAAGAAATCAAGGGGCATACTTATGATTTCAATGAACTTATGAATAGATATGGACACATGGCCTTTAACGTGTCAAGGATGTAAGATTAATGAATTATTTCGTGTGTACTACTCCTTCAATTGGTTGGATATATCTGCTTAATTCAATCCGGAAGGACATTAGGGGATATGATCAATTGTAAAGATGCGTGGTACTAGGTGTCAATTCAATCCGGAAGGACATTGGCATTGATGCATGAAATGGGTTGGAGATAATGGATCGCAAAAGAAGGAAAGGATTATACACTCTAAATGGGGGAGGATTGTTGGAATTTAGAGTGTATAGCGGATATCGGAAATGATTTAATTAAATTAATTAAGTATATCCCAAGGTTGAAAATTATATGTTTTAGTCAAAACATGTAAGTCACGGCTCGTGATTTGGTTCGCGGCTCGCGAAATAAGCAAGAAAAGTTTTTGGACAAAATTCACCTGTTGGTCGCGGCCCGTGACCAAACTCGCGGCCCGCGAGTAGCTTGATTTTTCCGGAATTTTTCGTGCTTTGTTCTGCTTTGTTTTGGTGGGTATATAATAACTTCCTACAGTTATTATGATTACTTTTAGCCATGTTATTTGGGATGTAAGGGTTGAGTGAAAGGCGACATGAGTTCGTGAATCGATCTCATGTTTCACGAATCAACCTTGTGTTTCATGAAGTAATATGTTGCTTCATGAACCGGTGTGAGCTATTCTATAAATATAGAATGCTTGTGTGTTGTTTTAGAGATCTAGAACATACATGGAATTTCTGATTTCTATTCTTCTCTAGCATTTTACATCGAGCATTTTACATCGAGGACTTAAAATTCTCGTTTGTAATTTTATTATCATCTTCCACTTTAGTTTCTCTTACATCATTCTAATTTCCGTGTGCTCGGAAGTTAGTGTAATTCTTTGTATCTCAAAACATATTTCCGGTTGATTCCCAAGCACCGTAGTAGGGAGGAAATGATGTTTTAGGAAAGAGCATCTCGCCTAGAATTTATATCAAGATCCAACAAAATCTTCTTATTATTTTGTTCGATATATGGTGATTCCCGATGATGTAATCTACAATTGGTGTATGTTAAGCAAAGGTTTGAACTTGTCATATGTAATTTGGTTTTCTACTACAAACTTGTAACTTTATTTTATATGTTTTTTATAAAATTAAAGTCACATTTCTAACAATTAATAACCCAATAATACTCCAAAATGATGATGATTTAAGCTAAATAAAGAGTATTCTAAGCTCCATTTTCTTGAATTCTTTCAACTAATAATAAAAGTATTAATGTAGTAAGATGTTAATGAAGTGAAGGTATAAGAAAGAATGGTAGAAAGATTTGATGAAGGGGTGCAAGTGATCTCATGGATAAGGGAGGTATTTATAATGGGTGTGGTCAACTTTGTAGTTCTTAGATTGTATGAATAAGAGTATGAGTATGGAAAAAGACTAACTTGTGTAAGAGATTTAGAGTGTGTAAGTTGATTTGTAAGAGTTGGAGTGTAGAAGAAAGTTATCTTGTATAAGAAAATGGTGATAGCTTGTGTAAGTGATAAAAATCATATGTTTGATAGAAATAATTTTTGGTTCATCATATTTTTTTGTTCTAGTTTATCCAAGTGTATATATTTTAGAATAATGGGTAAGTTTGATCATGAAACTATGATAGTTTACTTAGAAAATTTTGATTAAAACTATACTTAAAGTTAATAATAAAAATACAACTCATTTTAGGTATAAATTAATTAAACCAAAGTTATAAGATTACAAATAATAAGTCGTAATGTTAGTTTAAAGAAGAAAGTTAAAACGTAACGTTTTACAAAACTATAATTATAATAATAAAATTTTACTTTCGTACTATAAAATAATAAAATAATATTTTAGTGCTTATAAAAAGATTTTAAACAAAATAATATTTTTAAAGTTTAATATTCAAAAGAATTTACAAAATCAAAAAAAGGTTTATGAATTAAAGATGGTTTGAAATGGATATTTAAAGGATTAGAAATTTGAATGGAAATTTCGGAATAATTTACCGAAAGATTAAGTTTAAGATATTTGAGCCTGTTACAACTCTTTCCCCCTTAAGATAGTTTCGCCCCGAAACTACAACTTACCAAAAAGGTTAGGTTATCGATCTCGCATGTCTGCCTCCTTCTCTTAAGTAGTTTCCCCGACTCTATGGTTTGACCACAAAACCTTGACCAACGAAATCTTAGAGTTTCTCAATTCTTCGACTCGGGTATCCAAAATCTGATAGGTGTTTCCTCATAGGCTAAAGACTCATCAATCTGGAGGGGTTCATGGCTTAGCACATGTGATGGCTCATTAACATACTTCCTCAACTGTAAAACATGGGACACATTATGAACTTTTACCAAACTTAATGGTAAAAATAACTCATATGCAACTTGTCTAAATCTTCTTAGAATTTCAAAAGGTCTAATAAATTTCAGGTTTAACTTTTCCTCTTTCTCTTAACGCAAATGCATTAGTTTCATTTTCCTCATCTCTATACTGGATTAATTCCATAATCTTTGGATCCTCAAGTTGTGCCTCATTGATATGATCAAACAAAGTTTATTTGTATGGTCATTGCTCCCAAATATCGTCTAACCACATATTGGTTACAAATCTCTAATCCCAAATTCTTCATTTCATGGTAAAGCTCCCAAGGTACAAATTCAACACTCTCGGTCTCCTCCTCAAAACATAAGCCAACTTGTTCGCTTTCCTAGGGTGGTATAAAAGACATAATCCTAATAACATCAAGCCATCGCCTTTGGTGCATGTTAAAATTCTTTTGGTTGAAGACATACCTTAAGTTTTGACTATCGCTGTAGATCTTACACGGTAACTCATACAAATAATGTCTCACAACTTTAGAGCAAAGATTGCTACAACAAGTTCAATACCGTGCACAGGGTAATTCACCTCATGTGGCCTCAAATACCTCAATGGACAAGTTATGACCTCTACCTCTTGCATAAGTGCACAACCCAAACCTTTAAATGATGCATCACAATAGACCTTGAATGGTTTTCTACAATCATGCATTATCAATACATGAGAGGTAGTGAATCTCTTATTTAATACCTCAAAAGCAACCGTGTACCACTCACTCTATTAAAATCGAATCCCTTTTTTTTCAACAACTCAAACATGGGACGAGCAAACTTAGAGAAATTCTCAACATATTTCCTATAGTAACAACCTAAACCCAAAAAGCTCTGAACTTCTCAGAATCAAAAAATTTGATATCGACTTAGTATTTTCTGGATCCACAGAAATTCCATCCTTAGAAATAATATAACCTAGAAAAACTATTTCCTCAAGCCAAGACTCTCACTCAATAAATTGCCTAAACATTTTTTTTCTCAAAAGTTTAAAATAATCCTCAAATGTTCCTCATATTTCTTTATGTTTCTCGAATGTACCAAAATTTCTTAAATAAATAGATATAAACTTACCCAAATAAGGACGAACGTATCTCTAGATCAAATCCATAAATGTTGTTGGCGTATTTGTCACCTCAAATGGCATCACTAACACTCATAATGTCTATAACAGGTCTGGAACATAGTCTTAGAATTATACTTCTCGGCTACCCTTAAATGATGATACATAGACCTCAAAATAAATCTTAGAAAACTCTTGAGTGCATAGCTTCTAACTAATCGAAAAGATCATCTATTCTAGACAAAGACTTATGGTTTTTGAAGGTAATCTTATTCATCTCCTTGTAGTCAATGCACAACCTCATTGTACCATCTTTTTTTTTAACAAATAAAACAAGGCTGCCCAAGCCAACACATTAGGACGAATAAAACTTTTTTATTCTAGTAACTCATCCCACTACTTCTTTAATTTGGTTAACTCAACTAGGGTAAAACGACACAAAGTCTTGGACATAGGTATAGCATCAGAAATCAGATCAATATGGAAATCAACGGCTATCCTCAAGGGTAAATCAAGTAAATCCTTTATATAAACATTAGGGTATTCACAAACAATCGGGATTTCCTCAAGACTCAAATTGGTTTTCTCCTTACTACTGGAAATAAAACACATGCATATCCCTTGTATCTATACTTTATTATCTCATTGACTTGAACGGTATAAATGGTTTGAACAGGGGACACATATTTGTTCATAAACAAGCGCTCTCCTCCTTGAGTTTTAACCCAAACAATCTTCTTCTTTTTTAAAAAATCTCATGATGTCGTCTCTACAAATCCATACCAAAAATAATATCATAAGTACCCAATTCAAACACTATCCAGTCGAAAGTAGATGATGATCTAAAATCTTAAGAGAGAAGCAGGAAATATACGGTCACATAGAAATGGTGAACCATTAGGTTAACAAATTTGGAGATTGAATTTCTGAGGTTTTAAAGACAGATGATTTGTGCAGAAAAGAGGTAGAGATTAAAGATCGGTCGAGTTTGAGATAAAAAGAATATGATTGGAAAAATTTTCTACGAGAAAATGATCAGAAATAACTTTACCTTCAAACTCTTCATTCACGTTAACAATTATTCCAACTCTAAATCCTAGACTCGTGAGTAACAGAATATTATTACCTCTATCGTCATCTCAAATGAAATTTAAACATGTGATCTATATTACATTAACATAATCATAACAAGTAATTTACACATGATCACACAAGCACATAAAAAATTTTGAAAAAGCTATTTGAAAATAAATCATTTGAAAAACAAAATCTTTTTTTTTTGTAATGGTGGACTATCGAGAACATTCTTTTACATTGAACCGAAGTTCCACGATTCGAGAACTTTAGCTCTGATACCATGTGTAACAGAAGCGACAATCTCGTTACATAATTAATGTTTAATAATAATGTTTATGCAAAAAAAAAAAAATATTGCGGAAGTCTTAAAATGCTGAACTGTTAAAAACTTTAAATCATAAAAACTAAAACTATTTAAAATAAAAGTAAAATATTACATCCGATAAGAAACATTGTTTGCTAAAAAATTAAAAAAATGTAAAAGTACATCCACATCAAGTCATCAATAAAGACACAAAAAACAGCTAAGTTCTCGATAAATAATAATTGTTGCGGCTTGGATCGGAACCTGAAACTAAATCCTGCAAAATGCTGCCATCCATGATACGGATGACAGCCGATTGAATCGGTCAGCAGTAACGCCGAGCATAACATCCTATCCAACTCAAAATATAAAAATTATACACTACATTTACAAAATAATAATTTAAGTACGAATTTCAAATTAATTGACACCATTGTATACTTTTATTATATTCTTTTACTGTTCCATATTTTTTAGTCATTAAGATACCATTCAAAATCCTGACAGAAGTACGTTACTGCCATTTATACAATTTGGTAATCTTAACACTCAAGTAAGTTCATTTGGTTAATACTCATAATCGTACCATGATTCATAGGCCACTAATCAAATTCATCACTAATCAACAACACAACAATATGACATCTGATATATGTAAGGGTCTGGTTAGGTGAGGACCGTAGCCCTAAACCCTAACTGTGGTGGGAGTCGTCACTCCTCCAATACAATGTTTATGCTCGAGCTGCACAGGATAGGTAGCGAACCCCCTGTCTTACACCGCATTTTACGTGCCGGCCAACACGGACGCCGGGATTTTACATGCCGGTCCATGGTTCGACATTACCTTACTATCAGGGTCATTCAATCAATACTCATTCACACAGGTACATCACATTTTTATTATTACAAGTCGACTTCGAATTTGACTTTGACCATCTTAGGTGGTAATTTCATTTATTTAATATAATTCTTATTAATAACATTAATTTTTACTTTTATATCATTATATGTTCATTACATAATTTTTTTTACACATTAAACTTTATTTTAATAGCTCATAAAATTCACACTAATAACTTAATATTCTATTAATAGTCTCCAAATAAGTATTTTCCACAAGTAGCAACTAAAATCTATTTCTCTTGGAATAAGTTTCCAAAATTAACATTTTCATCTTTAAAACAAATAAAACTTTTGTTTTCTTCACCAAATCAAATATTCTAATTAAAATTCAAGTTAAAATTTGCATCCTTTGGATAAGTTTCCAAAATTCAACAAGCTCACCAAAAATAATTTTTTTTCAAGTTTAGAAAAAAAACAAGTAAACTTATTAGATTTGCAAAAATCAACATTCTAGTTATAAAACAAATAGAGCTTATAATATCACAAAAATCAATATTTCAGACATAATTTAAAAGGCATGTTTACAAAAAAATAGCTTAACATCTTTTATATAAATTCTGGTCAAATAGTTAGCAAATAAAATATTTTGTACTGAATAGTGATTAAAATTTACTATTATTATGAAATCTCATATATTCAAGAAAAACACTTCAATATTTAATAAATTATAAAAATTCCTCAAACATATCTTTTTAAATAATTATTTTATTATTATCACAAAAATTGGTTTAATAATTTAAAATAGTAAATCAAACTCAACATTTTTTTTATGATATTGGTCGAATGACCTATATTGAGTGTTTGGGACCCTTTTCACATAAAAAGAACGACTTAATTTAATTTATCATACTAAATCTTGGATTAACATAACAACTTACAAAAATAAAAACTTTACGTAATAACTTAGAAATTTACTATAACCTTGAGGATAAACTTAAATCTCAAAAATAACGTATAATAAAAATATTAGTAATATAACCATACTTAAAAAAAAAAAATTCATAACCTTACTATCTTATAAACTAATTTGAAGGCTAACATAAACGTATTAATAAAGTTCTAAAATAAAAATCCTTAAATATAATAACATTCCTAATGTAACATATAACTCATAAACATACTAGCACTAGTTTATAATAACATGAATCATACTTATAAATATCACTAGAATATAATTTTGCACCCAACATCCTAAACTTGTTTAAAGATTATAAAATTAACACACTAAATAAAATATGTTTTTAGTATACACATACTTAATATAATCTTGATCATAGTTTTATTTAACTAACTTCTTACTAAAACATATCAACATATTTCATACTTTGCATATTATAAAGTAAATATAATGTAAAATTTCACAAAAAGAGTAGGGGTAGAGGTTATACCATACTAACACCAAGGATTAGTACTAAGTACTAATTAGGAAAATAATAAGATATAAGATCCTTCAAGATAGATAATTATGCTCCAAAGATAATTAATCTAAGCTTCAAAATAATGATGATATTCCAAGCTCTCAAAAGAAATAAATCCCAACTTCAAAAATAATGATACATTATGTGCCCAAATTAATAACCCAATAATACTCCAAAATGATGATGATTTAAGCTAAATAAAGAGTATTCTAAGCTCCATTTTCTTGAATTCTTTCAACTAATAATAAAAGTATTAATGTAGTAAGATGTTAATGAAGTGAAGGTATAAGAAAGAATGGTAGAAAGATTTGATGAAGGGGTGCAAGTGATCTCATGGATAAGGGAGGTATTTATAATGGGTGTGGTCAACTTTGTAGTTCTTAGATTGTATGAATAAGAGTATGAGTATGGAAAAAGACTAACTTGTGTAAGAGATTTAGAGTGTGTAAGTTGATTTGTAAGAGTTGGAGTGTAGGAGAAAGTTAACTTGTATAAGAAATGGTGATAGCTTGTGTAAGTGATAAAAATCATATGTTTGATAGAAATAATTTTTGGTTCATCATATTTTTTTGTTCTAGTTTATCCAAGTGTATATATTTTAGAATAATGGGTAAGTTTGATCATGAAAATATGATAGTTTACTTAGAAAATTTTGATTAAAACTATACTTAAAGTTAATAATAAAAATACAACTCATTTTAGGTATAAATTAATTAAACCAAAGTTATAAGATTACAAATAATAAGTCGTAATGTTAGTTTAAAGAAGAAAGTTAAAACGTAACGTTTTACAAAACTGTAATTATAATAATAAAATTTTACTTTCGTACTATAAAATAATAAAATAATATTTTAGTGCTTATAAAAAGATTTTAAACAAAATAATATGTTTAAAGTTTAATATTCAAAAGAATTTACAAAATCAAAAAAAGGTTTATGAATTAAAGATGGTTTGAAATGGATATTTAAAGGATTAGAAATTTGAATGGAAATTTCGGAATAATTTACCGAAAGATTAAGTTTAAGATATTTGAGCCTGTTACACATATAGCACTAAGACATAGTCTTGTGCGTGCACTTATCAAGCGAAGGGTCATTTCTGTTGATTATGTTAATACTAAACTCAATATGGCGGATCAGTTTACTAAGCATTGAGTAGGAATTCCTTTGATCTTATGGTTCAAGGAATTGGTTTATGCCCATCTTCAAGACCATGAGCAAAACCCAATTCGACTCTCGAAGAAACATCTAGTCTTCAATTCAATGTGGATTGATCGCTTATCAGATGTTGGGAAGCAATTTTGAGACCCTTTTAATAGCTTTGTTCGTGATGTTAAATAACGAGGTAGTAGTCTCTCGAAGTCTCCATTTCTAGAGTTATAAAGATCTCTAGATTGAGTGCCTTATTCAAGATAGCATGGTAACCTAGGAGAAGCTACCTATATAAGTTCGAGATTTGGCCGTCTCAAAGAAATCTATGGGCATACTTATGATTTTAATGAACTTATGAATAGATATGAACGCGTGGCCTTTAACGTATCAAGGACATAAGATTAATGAATTATTTCGTGTGTACTACTCCTTCAATTGGTTGGATATATTTGCTTAATTCAATTCGTACGGACATTAGAGGATATGATCAATTTTAAAGATGCGTGATACCAGGTGCCAATTCAATTCGTAGGAACATTGGAATTGATGCATGAAATGGATTGGAGATTATGGATCGCGAAAGAAGAAAAGGATTATACACTCTAAATGGAGGAGGATTGTTGGAATTTAGAGTGTGTAGTGGTTATCGGAAATGATTTAATTAATTAAATTATATAAATAATTTAATTTAATTAATTTACATTATCCCAAGGTTGAAAATTATATGTTTTAATCAAAACATAAAAGTCACGGCTCGTGATTTGGATCGCGGCTTACGAAAATACACAAAAAAGTTTCTGTTTTCTGGGGCGCACAGGTCGCGACCCGCGACTAACGTGTTTTTCTGGGAATATTTCATGCGACGTTTTGCTTTGTTTTTGTGGTTATATAATAACTTCCTATAGTTATAATGGTTACTTTTAGCCATGTTCTTTGGGATGTAAGGGTTGAGTGAAAGGTGACATTGGTTCATGAATCAATCTCATGTTTCACGGATCAACCTCGTGTTTTATGAAGCGACACTTTGCTTCGTGAAGTAGTGTGAGCTATTCTATAAATATAGGATGCTTGTGTGTTATTTGACACATGCCTTTTCTGATTCTCTTCTCTTCTTGAGCATTTCAAAATCATGAACCTGCAATCCTTGATTGTGAATTTCCATATTTCCTTCCATTTAAGTTCTTCTTATGTCATTCTAATTTCCATGTGCTAGGAGATTAGTGTGATTCTTTGTATCTCAGAACGTATTTCCAGTTTAATCCCAAGCACCGTGGTAGGGAGGAAATAACGTTTTAGGAAAGAGCATCTTGCCTAAAATTTATATCTAGTTCTAACAAAATCTTCTTGTTACTTGGTTCGTATTGAAGATTGGTGTATCGGAGATCTCGGTGGTGTACATATGCATTCTCCTTGTTCGTCATTTGTAATTTGGTTTTTCTATCACAAACTGGTATCTTTAATTTATTGTTTTTTTTATAAATTAAAGTACATTTTCTAACACAACTTATGCTTATTAGTTGCTAATTAACTATGGTTATAGTTGGTTTATGTGTTGCTATTGTTGCTTATTAGTACTATGAAGTTGCTATTGTTGTTTATTAGTTGCTTCCCTTGTTGTCATGCTTATAAACTGCACAAAAGAATGGGATGTTCTAATGCTCTTTGTGGCATGAGAGAGATAGGCTGTAACAACCAGAAACTAGCCAATGGATTAAACACGAATTTTCTAAACTAATGCAGAAGCTTAACACTTATATTGGCCTACTACTTTAATAATATAATCAATTATGTTAGAAATTATGTTAGAAGAATCATTTGAGACGATTTAAAATATATAAATATTTGTAGAAAATCTGACAAACCTCTGTTGTAAATCGAATAAACCAAAAGTTTTCCTTTTGACTTCAAGTCACTCAGCAAGTTTAAAAACAAGCACATCAAAATAACAATCAGCCAGTGGCACAGGCGCAAAAAATTCGAAACTCAACTTCGTAGGGTGAACTCTTTAGTGGAGTCTTCACGTGCCGTAAAAGTTTTCTTTTTGAATTCATTTTCTTCTTTTTTTAAAATAAAAAATTAATTTTAGCTACATAAAGTTGAAGAATAAAGATAAAAATATTTTATTGTGATGGTAAATTAAATAAGAGATTTAATGTGTTGATGATATTAAATATAAATAGTGGATTTGAACCAAAAACTTAATATTTAGCCTGTCCATTGCAATAATTATTTTAAATAATTATAACAATCTTGGTAGAACAGAGAGACTAGTCCAAAATTATCATGTTCGTAAATTCTTACTCTTAACTATATATACTTTGAACTTGTTAGTGAAAAGTATAGTAATGTTAGCTTTGAAAAGAATCAAGAGATCATATCCTAACGATCTTTTGATAATAGGTATTAAATGGTGAGAATAGTAATGGAAACTAATGTAATTTTGTTGTAAAATATCTTGATATGTTATTGCTCAAGCTTCCCTACTCCAATCATCTCTTATTCTTCAATAAATTCATTCCAAGGCAAAATGTGAAAATGTGGTATTAGGTAGTAGTAAATAATGTGAACAAAAAATATTTTTATGATCAAAGTTTCATTATCATGGGGATAACATGGTGCATTAATATTATAAAAATTTACATTACATATCATTATCATTACCATCGTTTAGTACAAATTACCAAAATTACCACAAATGATTTAGTTAGTTTTTTGTTTAGGGTTGGCAAAGAGAAGGGTGTGTTAAGGAGAAGAAACGAAATCAAACTTAGAACTTTTCGGAAAAACGATACATGCAACAATTGAGACATTTTATTTTTACATAAATAAAAATGATTTATCACAGAATTATGTAAAAATATATTTAACACATGTATTCTTTCTTAGTCACTTAAGAAAGACCAAGTCCATAAGAACTTCATAGTCATTTATTACAAGAAAATTATTCTTTAACAAAGTACAAAGTAAAAGATTTAAATTATTGTAAATGCATATAAACCATGCATAATAAATCATATTGAAACAAATTAAATAAAAATGCACATTAATTTTTACCAAGTATCTTCCTCATCCGTTTAATTTCTTGAGGACTCATAAGAGTAATTTTTTGAGCAATTTGAGAAGGTAAATTACCACTGGATAGGGTAAGAGTGATGAGTTGAAAACCTGAAATTGCACTATGTAAGCTAACATATGCAAGAGCCGGAGTTTCACCCACGTTAATCTAAAAGTGAAGCAAAGTCTCTGGAAAGATCATTACTTCACCAATTTCTAACCTTTTATAAAATGTTGTATTATTGGTGTCGATAAATCCTGCAATAATTGACCTTTTTATTACAACAATAACTTCTGATGTTCTATGAGAATGTGCTGGAACAGCTCCATCCACGGCAATGTCTACTCTTTCCATAGAGATGCCTAATCCATTTAAGGCAGGAAATGCAAATGACATTCCTAAAGTGATCTCATAGCCGAAGACATTTGTAATATTTTTTTCACCATGAAATCCGGTGAAAATAAAGTCATCTACAGTAAGTGTAGCAGGATTTATATAAGCATATCCTTGCGGTCCTCTAGGAAAATTGTGGGTCTCCTACACAATAATCTCATACAATGGCATGAGTAATAGAGACTAAAAGAGATAAAATGTAAAATGAATGAGTAATATACATTATGTGAACGTCTAGTTATTTTAGGATATTTGTTGTATAGGGAAAGTTAATTACCATGAAAATCTATTATGCTTTAAGGATTTAGTATTTGCATATTTGAACATTAATAACACAATCTTTATATAGGAGTAGGGATGACAATGGATCAGACTCGGCTCGGATTATATATACTCCGACTTTGCTCCGGATAATCGTCGGAGTTTTATTTTCAGTCCATCTCCACTCGGAGTCAGATTATGCATACTCCAAGTTTGCCCTGACTCGGACTCTCGGACCTCCAACGGAGTTGGATTATTATCAAATTGGATCGCTGTGATACCGTACTAATGATTTTTAAGCATACAAAATTAATAAATTATATTTTTCAAATACAATTTAACAAAAAAATGTACTTTGAATTCAAGTTTAACAAGAGAAATACTTTAAAAAAAAAAAGATGTTTTAACAGGAGAAATAGTCATACTACTACAATTTAACAAAATTCTCTCACATTTTGATTTGGCGTATTTTATTTCTCTTGATCTGATTTGTTGTATTCTGATTTATTAATCTAAATAAAAATACCAAGTAGTTTTTCAAAATCAAAAAACTGCACTAAGCATGAGAGGGAGCTTGAATTAGTCATATTTAGAGTTTTAAAAGAAACAAAATATTGGTGTAAAATTCAAATTCAAATTCAGAATCCCTTCAAGGTCGGAGTCGAGTTAGAGTGTCGGATTTTTATTAAGGTCCAACTCTAGTCCGTCTCTAACTCGGATTCGGATCGTAAAGTCAGAGTCGAAGTCAGATGACTTTTTCCTCGGACTCGAATCGGATTAATTTTCTCAGATCGAGTCGGACTAGGGTCGGATTCGAACTAAATTGTCATCCCTATATAGGAGTTAGCTTGCTTCATACTACAATACCTAGATTTCCTTTCAAAAATGGTCGGACTAGCATAACCAATATAGTAAAAAAAATATATATTACGTGTGTATGTTATTCAAATTCAATATTTAGGCACGTAAGTCTTGAAAACCTAGACCATTATTGATACAAAATATAATTAAAAACATAAAGTTGAGAAGACTAATTTATGATTTATTTTAATATATATCTATTTTTAATTTCTTTCCAAATCGATTGGCATGAATTTCAGTTCTTTAGGGATAAATTTGCCTTCTAATATTGGTGCAAAATTGACAACAAATAAATCATGCATTTATTTGGGTCATCGGTTTAATTTTGAACGTGTATTATTCAGTTTAGTTGAAATTTAAATCATTTGATTTTCGTTTGTATATCGCAAAGGGTCATACTCGGGTAAAATCGATTAATTATAGGATGGTTTACAATGTTTTTTAGTGTTTTATAATTAATTAATTTAACAAAATAAATTAATGTGGTACTTTACAAGAAATCAAGAACTACAGTTCTTCTTTTATGATTTTATAACTTTGTCCCACATTGATAAATGATGAGTGGTACCCTCTTTTATAGAGGTATAAAAGAACACATATTGTGTGGTGTTTCCTCCTTTTCTATATTTATATATATTTCCAAATTTTCAAATATATATATATATATATATATATATATATATATATATATATATATATATATATATATATATATATATATATATATATATATATATATATATATATATATATATATATATATGGGTAGGATCAAGTGAAAACATTAAAGTAGTGAAAACTAAAAATCAGACAGAAGTATACATATTATAGCAAAAGGGGTACATATTATCTTATAGGGTGTAAATATGTTTTGTGAAGAAAAAAGTTTATACTCCCTCCTATTCACAAGTTTTGTCCACTTTCCTTATTTGGTAAAGTCACTTCACTTGTCCACTTTCTATTTTTGGCAAAACTTTTTACCTAAATACCCCCAACTATCCCAACTTATATTATTTAATAATACCCCACCTACCACCTTTTCAATTATTATAATCACTTAAAATACCCCACTATCACCTTTTCAATTATTAATCACTTAAAATACCCCCACTACCACCTTTTCAATTATTATCACTTAAAATACTCCACTATCATTTTTCTTAAAATCCGATCCAAACCCAAAGTGGACAAAACTTGTGAATAGGAGGGAGTATTATTTACAAAAATGTGATCTGAATATCCCTTTTAAGCATATATATACCTTTTTAGCAATGTCTAATATTTACAAAACTGCCCCCGATATGTATTCTATAAGTGTTTATGTATCCATGTTTCAATTTTCACCATTTTAATTGATTTTCACAGGATCCAAATTTCTCTCTCTTTCTCTCTCTATATATATCAAAACTGTCAAAACTTTTCACAGGATCTGAATATATATATTTCACCAAATTTTCACAGGAGCTGAATAGATAGATAGAGATATATAGATATATATATATATATATATATATATATATAGATATATATAGAGATAGATATAGATATATAGATATATATATATATATATTATATATATAGATATATATATATATATATATATATAATATCTATATATATATATATATATATATATATATATATAATCTATATATATATATATATATATATATATATATATATATATATATATATATATATATATATATATATATATATATATATATATATATATATAGATATATATATATATATATATATATATATATATATATATATATATATATATATATAGATATATATATATATATATATATATATATATATATATATATATATATATATATATATATATATATATATATATAAAGGTAGAGAGAATATAAGGAGAAAAGTAGTGTATGTAATGGATATCTGTGTATTGTGCATCTGTTTACAATACATGAATGGTGTATTTATACTAAGCATCACAGTACTATTCAAGTACTGTTCAATGAGATAGAATTTGTAAGTTCAATGATTCACTATTCCTTATTTGTCTACTTCTATCACTCCCCCTTGAATGCATTACATAGATATTAAAATTATATTATAACATTTATAGCCCTAAATCTGCCTCGTTAAAAACCTTCATCAGGAAAAACCCAGTGGGATAAAAACCTGATGAAAGGGAAAAAAGAGTACGGTGGGCATATTTCTCTTTTAGAAGCTAACATTTATCTTTTTATCTCTCTGGAGATCATGTGCGAAGAATAATTTGGGTGACAAGTGTTTTGTTCTAGCTCCCCTGATATATCCTACTCTGACTTGGTTGATACATGCATCATTATCTTCATATATTATAATCGGTGCAGTAGTTGTATCGTTTAAACCACAATCTTCTTAGTGTTGGCCGATCATGGATCTCAACCATGCACACTCTCGAGTGGCTTCATATAAAGCTATGAAATCTGCATGATTTGAGGATGTAGCCGTTAGAGTTTGCTTTGTTGATTTCCAAGATATTACGGTTCCTGCATATGTAAATACATATCCATTTTGTGACTTAGCCATATGTGGATCAGATAGATATCCTACATCAGCATATCCACTAAGTATGGCATCATTTCCTGACTGGAAAAATAATCCAAGATCTATAGTCCCCCTTAGGTATCGAAATAGATGTTTTATCCCATCCCAATGTCGTTTTGTTGGTGCATTACTATTCCTAGCTAACAAATTTACAGAAAATCCTATATCAGGCCTTGTATTATTTGCTAAGTACATTAAAGCACCAATGACACTCAAGTATGGCACTTCAGGGCCTAAAATTTCTTCATTTTCTTCTTGTGGACGAAATGGGTCATCCTTTATGTTTAGTAATCGTGTCACCATTGGGGAACTTAGTGGATGAGCCTTGTCCATGTAAAACTGTTTCAAGTCTTTCTCAATATAATTACTCTGATGGACAAATATTCCACTTTTCAAATGTTCAATTTGTAGTCCAAGGCAAAATTTAGTTTTTCCCAAATCCTTCATCTCAAATTCCTTCAAATATGTAGTTGTTGTTTTAATTTTCTTTGGAGTTCCAATTAGATTTAAATCATCTACATATACAGCAATTATTACGAAACCTGGTTGAGATCGTTTGATGAATAAATATGGACTAATCTGATTATTTTTGAATCCTGCTTTCATAAGGTATTCACTCAAACGATTATACCACATTCGCCCAAATTGTTTTAATCCATACAATAATCTTTTTAATTTTATGGAAAACATTTCCCCGGGTACATTCTTTATTGGTAAGTTTAGTCCTTCAAGGACCTTCATATAGATGTCTGTATCAAGTGACCCATATAAATATGCAGTTACGACATCCATCAATCTCATGTGTAGGCGTTGAGAAACTGTTAAACTTACCAAGAATCTAAGTGTGGTTGCATCAACAACTGGGGAATATGTTTCTTCATAATCAATTCCTGGCATTTGAGAAAAACCTTGGGCTACAAGTCTAGCCTTGTATTTGACAATTTCATTTTTCTCATTTCTTTTTCTTACAAAAACCCATTTGTAGCCTACGGGTTTTACGCCTTTTGGGGTTTGTAAAATTGGCCAAAGACTTCCCTTTTTTGTAATGATTTTAACTCTACCTTAATTGTTTCTTTTCATCTTGGCCAATCAGGTCTTTTTCTGCATTCATTTATCGACGTTGGCTCAAGATCATCTTCATCATTTATTATATCAATAGCTATGGAATAAGCAAAGGATTCATCTGGAATGATCCTTTTTCGATTCCATCGTTTCTTGGAGAAAATGTAATTTATTGAGGTTTTATTATTTTCATTTTCTTCTTTTTCATTATCGGAGATATCTTGATTTTCTCCTTTATTTTCATTTTCAATTTTAGTATCATTTGGTGCACCTTCTTGTTTTTCTCAATTTTCTTGGTTTCAAATCTTTTGAACCAAGCAGCCTTCACTAGTGGAAAAAAGCACATTGGTTGGGTTTTTTTGGGGGTATAGGCTGCGGTTTTGACTCGCAGCCTTTGTAGTAGCTGCAATGACCGCAGCCAATACCCCATTTTTAGAACAAAAAAAAGCCATCAAAGGCTGCGGTTTTAGGTATGTCCGCAGCCTTTGATGGCTTCTTTTTTTTTGTTTATTTTTAATTTGGTTTAATGCAAGTTAATCAAACAAACAAAGAACATTAACCTTAAAAAACGAAATTATTCCGATGAAACCAAACACAAACGAAATTTCAAGATCTCAAATTTCAAACAACAAAAACGAAATTTCAAACAACAAACAGAAAATCGATGATACCAAACAATTTTCGTATACATATTAAAAAAATCAAACAACAATTTACAATTAACAAATTAAGAGCACTAAAAATTTCGAACACTAAAAATTTACAATCAAGAACACTAAAAATTTCAAGATCTGAAATTAAGAACACTAAAAATCAAGATCTGAAATTAAGAATACTAAAAATTTCAAGATCTGAAATTAAGATTTGAAATTACAAACACTAAAAATCAAAAATTTCAGATCTTTCTCTTGATTCAATGGTACCTTCGAAATTGCTGCATTACAATAACCTTCGAAATTTCAAAGACGATTGAGAATTTCACCAACCATTAACAATAACCTTCGAAATTTCAGGAAGAATTTTGGGCTTGCCTTTGAAATTTAACCTTCGAAATTGAGAAAATGAGGCGGTGAGAGAGGGAAAGAAGAAGAGAGTATCAGAAGAAGAATAGGTTTGGAGGTTTTTTCAGAAGAAGAAGAAGAGCACTATTAGATTAATTAGGGGAAAGAAGAAGAGCACTAAGGGTTTTTTTAAGAATGAAGAAGAAGAGTACTATTAGGAAGTATGCAGGATGCGGCGCTATGAAATTATAAGAACGAAGAGCACTTATTAGGCTTTTTCCATTTTGGGATGGGCCTCACTTTAGAATAGGCTGCGGACATATAGAAAAACCGCAGCCTATTCTATTTTTTTTTTAATTTTACATATTGGCTGCGTATACACTAAAACCGCAGCCAATAAGCCGCAGCCAATAAGCCGCAGCCAATAAGCTTTTTTCCACTAGTGCTTTCACGCTTTCATTGCACAACAATTTCATCACTTTTTGCTTTTTTATCAGGAATTTATATTCGAGCAGGAGCATTTGCTACTGGTATAAGTGATCTAGTAATACTCTTAGTATTTGTGAATGCATCAGGTAATTGGTCAGCAACACTTTGTAGATGAACAATTCTGCAAGTCAACTTTTATTTTGTCATTCCAAGTTCTTCTAGGTCTTCCTCTACTACTCTTATCCTAAACTATAATGCTTTCTACCCTTCTCACAGGGGGCGCCGAAAGTCCTCTACAAGTGTCCAAACCACCTCAATCTATTTTTGCACCCATTATCAAAATTTAGATTATCTATATGCAAAGGTAAAATACTAATTAATATTAAATAATAATTATATTTAATTATTTCATCAAAATTATTTATAATCAATTACAAAGTCTACTTAACCAAATATAAGCACAATTTTATATTGTTGCCCTCACTGGCTCATGCACAATAAAATAATAAGAGGTGACTTTTATAAGACACTATAAGTGATAAGTGATAACCACTTGTTCATCAATGTCATATTCTCATAATACTTATAATTTAAAGATTTCCCCCTCAATACTTACTCCTTTTCATAACTTTGCTGTTTTCATTGAAAAAAACAAATGTTGGTTAAAATATTATATTCCACTAATTAAACATAACTCATTGAAAATATGTGATATGATGAATTTGATAATGTTCGCCTCATTTATTTTGTGTAAGTTTTCCATAGCCAATCAAATGCAAAATCAGATGACACGTGATTTCAACTATAGATTTCAAATAAGTTTAATCTTAATGTTACGTACGAGTTACACTTGGGTCAGGTCAGCTAGTTAAGGTTCAATTGAAAGGAATCTCAACTATCTATAAATCTAATAAATACTTCTAATGATACGTATTGGTGAACTGAATATTCCAAACTTAATCTAGTTTTGTGAATGAACCTAATCCAAGCAATTGATTAGATTAAGATTTATGTTTTTTTGAATTATTTAATTAGATTGAACTTTTAAACTAAATGAATGAAACAATTAGATAATCAATTAATCCATTAGACACTAAATTCTATATAAATGATTGAAATAGTGTTATTTTATATAAATAATAATTGAATTAATGTTATAGGTAGTCATAAATGATGAAATTAAAATACTACATCTAAACTTTGTTCATATAAAGAGAACAAGAGCACTAACAATATCAAAAAAAGAGGAAAGCACAATTAAAAAAAAAAGGTTTTTATCACATCACTTGGGATCAATCTCGAGTTGGGGGGCTCCTTAGCCACTTCCTCCTTTATGGGTATGGATTGTCATCTTCCTTCCCTCCGATACCTTAAGCATACTTTTCTATGAGTAGCTAGGATGCACTAGATACGATTATGATGATGATTATGATGACGATGATGATGATGATGATGTCGACGACGACTTGTGATCGAAATTCAAGTATAATGTTCGCTTATAAAAGAAAAACAGGAGAAGAGCAACATAACAAAAATATAGTGTCGTATATTATATGAGTTTTTCACCGCAGGCGCCCTAGTTAGGGCTGATATGAATATGAGTTTGGTGGGTAGTGGGTAGATATAGGTTGAAAAGTCATATCCCCTTAGATGGTGGGTCAGTTATGTCTTACCTGTCCCATACCCACATGCCTAACCAATACCCATCAGCCTTACCAATACCCACCCGCACCTACCATAACCGCTCAGCTATCTTTACAATGTACTTATTTATATCATTTTTGTATATTATTATTTCTATAAAGCTGCATGATGGTTGATTGAGTTGGTTTGGTCGTGTGCAAAGTAAAGCTAGTGATGCACCGGTGAGAAAAGTGAAAAGCAACATAATCGATAATAAAAAAAGATCGAGAAAGACCTAAGAAAACATGGGAGGAACAAACTAGGAATGACTTCGATAAGTTGCACCTCTTGGAGAACTTGACTTGAGATAGGAAGAGTTGGAGACGCCAGATATGTGCATGAGAGTCTCAATAGTATTCTTTGGGCTCTTTTTTCCTAATGTGTCCTAGTCATGTTGTCATCTTATAGCCGATTATTTTAGTTTACCTAGATGATACAGTGTTAGTATATTTTTGTATTGTCTGGTTTTTTTGATTTCACATTTCTTTTGCAGGCTTTTACTCTACATGGATCTCTAAGCCAGAAAATTTTCATGTTGAGGAGCTTTCTTCGGTTGTTGCCTCCTTGTGATTAGGTTATTGATCTTCTTTCATTCCCTTCCCCCAGAACCTATCTCTAAGCAGGATTCATTAAGATAATGATTATGATGATGAATTTTGTATACTTTCATCAAAAATTAAGAATACTTTTTTTATTTTATTACATTAAACAGTATTAGATATATAATAAAATTTATAAGGAGTTGTTAAGAATATAATGCAGACTTAGAATAAATGTTAGATAGGTATAAAGTGTGTATATTCATGATGGGTATACCTACTTGGCCATAGTGGGTGCGAATGCATTCAAGTGCATACCCAATTGGGCAGACGTGAATATAAAAATTTTACCCCACATGGGTGGTGAATAGGTGGTGGGTATGAAAATTTTAGGTGGATATGGGCAAGGGAGAGGGCAGACCGCGTCAACCCGCTCATTTTGTCATTCCTAATTGCAAGTCTAATGCTTCCTTATAAAAGTCACACGAAGGAAGAGCAAATTATCAAATACATTTTGTCTCATATATATTTTTTGGAGAATAAAATGAAAAAAGTGTACTCTTATAAAAAGAAGGAAAAAAAACTAGCAAAATAAATTGTGTCCCATATTATTTTGAGAAATAATATGAAAGTTAAATGCTCTCTTATATATAGAGAAAAATAAATCTTTATCTCTCTTAAAAAAGAAGGCAGAAAAGGCAGCAAAATAAATTTTATATTATGCATTTCCACATGTAACTAAGAGCTATGAATTTTTGTAATGTATTTATTGATTTATAGATGTCGAATTCATGGAGAATCCAATTTTATTAATAAAATTCTCTACAATGTTGCAATACTAATTAGTTTTCAAACATTTATCATTTGGTAAATTAAGTTAGTTATAAATTTGCAGAATTTTTTCGATAGATTAATAATAATTTGAAAAACTAAAATATATTATAAAATTATTAAAATTGTGACTCATTTTCACTTAAAATTGATCCTTTACCCTCTATATAATAAAAAGCCGAACTTTAGATCAATATATAAAAATCTCAGTATTATATAATTGAATATTAATTTTTTTTTTGGAAATTTAGACTTTATATAATCAAAAAAGAGTAAAATAAGACACTGAAATAGAAAAGATTAAGAACTTCGGCATAAAACAGGTTGCCCAAACAATATAGGAGTCGACTATATCTGATAAGGGAAGTAACACAATAAACCAACACCACAAACAACTATCTCATCCAAACACAATAAACTACACCAAGTAAAACACAAAGCAAGTTCAAAATAGTGCCTACAGTAACTATGAGAGACCAAAATACATCTTTCAGCACACAAAACGCGACCGCCAACAAAGCAGCACCAACTAAAACAGTAAAGAATACCATGCAAAACTCTCGGCAACAACTTTTACTTGTATGAGTAGACTGCACAACACCTACTGTCAACATTATACAACCTGCAACCTCGACAGCTGCTAGTACAAAACCTGATACAGCAGCCACAACCTGTACAAATGCATCCCTTGACCAAAGCAACCCGACCCACAAACAACCCCCACAAAATGATTAAGATGTTAACAACCAAAATCAAAATGACACAATAAAACAACAAAACCCAATGGACCACAATCACAAAACACAATAAACATGAGGAAATTCATAATTTGGGTTTAAAATATATAATTCTGGAAAAATATTTAGTGTTCATTTTCAATATTTTTTTTTTAAAATTTTATGATATTTAAGTTTTAACGAAGTAAATTAATAATCTAGTTTGTTATAATCGACAAAAATAGAGAAAGTGTAAAAATGATTAAAATTATTTTAATTTGGTGAATAATATTTTCAGTAACTTATTTAGTAATATGTAAAGTTTTAAAATATAGTTTTGATTTTAATCTTAAGAAAAATAATTATTTATGTATTAAATCTAATTTTAAGCTATTAAGAAATTAATTGAATAAAAAAATTGAAAAATTTGCTCAAAATAATCCCAACTATCACCCGTTGGCCAAAAAATAATCCCAACTATTAATTATTTTTTTATAATCCCAATTATTTTCATAATTTGTTGAAAACATACCAACCTCCCTTTTAACCGGCTGCAACAGGTAACTTTTCCACTTTTTTTAATCTTTTTTGATTAAAAGATGAAGGGGAATGGTTAATTTTGAACAGTTAAGTAAAAAAAGAAAAAAAAAAGTGGAAAGATTACCTGTTCCAGCCGATAACAAGGGGGTGGGTATATTTTCAACAAATTATGAGAATAGTTGGGATTATTAAAAAATAATTAATAGTTGGGATTATTTTGGCCAACGGGTAATAGTTGAGATTATTTTGAGAAAAATTTCCAATAAAATTTTGTGTCCTACAATTTGGATTGATGGGCTAGGACCTATAATAAATCAAATATGTTTTCTTAAGTTAAGTTTAATATTTTATGATTCATAATAAAATAAACATTTATGAAATTGATTTCTAAGATAATAATAAAGCTAAATAAAGTTAGTCTATAAATAAATACTAAAGACCCATTAAAGTTTTAATTTAGTCTTATAATAATTATTAATTATGAATGGTTATTTATGTGTAAATGATTATAATTTTGTTATATTATTATATGCGTTATTGAAATTTCCTTTTATATCAAAATAGTTATGGCAGGCACTCTTAGAAATGAGTGTGATGACAGTCACATTCTAGGCTTTGAGAAGTACGCCGGTATTGAAGAAGGATCTGGATTGCCTACATTACGTCTTCCCCTACTATATTCCACGCTGCTTTGAAGAAGCCACTATTAAAGCCATGAAAACTTGGAGCTTTATCATCAGGGATACTCCATAATGCAGCCTTGATCTCATATGGTGTAAACTACAGATTGAGGATGCTTCTATGCTGGTCATTTAGATTGGGCCTTCCTTAATAATGTCCATATTGATTCTCTGTCGATTTTCCAGCTTACCACACATGATGCTTTTGAAGTGATGGAGGAAGGCTTTCGGGATTTTGCACTGCTTTGTGATTGTCGTACCATCTATGGTAAGAGTTCGGATGGCATTACCATTTCTTTTGTTATTGATGCTCTTGTAGAAAAGTTTTTTGTTGATGGGAATTGGGATATATATATATATATATATATATATATATATATATATATATATATATATATATATATATATATATATATATATATATATATATATATATATATATATATATATATATATATATATATATATATATATATATATATATATATATATATATATATATGTAAAGAAAATTACTATTTATGCAATGTAAAATTCATAAGCTTGGGAAATAATAGCATTAGCTTCTTGGAGAAATAAAGGTTGGGTTATTAAAAAAATTTTAAGGTGGGATTAGTGACAGGTAATGGGACCTAGATTGGATTATTATAAAGAAGGAAGAAGAGGAGAAGTAACCTAATATAGTAGGTCATTTTTTGAATGGTCCATTGGCATCAAACTGAAATAAAAGGTTGGATTATTAAAAAAATTTCAAAAGGTAGGATTATTGACAAGTAATGAAAAGTACATTGGATTATTCACAATAATTTTTCCTAGTAAATAATGCCAAAGAAAAAATCTAGTAATTTGTTGAGCTGTTATTATTGCCTAAAAACCTTAGTTTAAAAAAAACTTTAAATATAAAAATAAAATTTTACATATTACATCTTATTTATAATACGTAATTATAGTTATTATATGCCATTATATAAATTACATCGATTCTATAGCCTAATATCACATAGCAGATACAATAGCTTCTTAACCTCATGCAAAGTCACCTGCAGCATTTACTTCCATAAAAAGGGAACAACCCATAGGAATCGGTTAGCTAATAAGTCTAGTATAAAACTTGGCGTCAAAAAACTCAAAAATAATCGTGGATAATACAACTAGTTTTCAACGCATTGAAGCGTTGAAAAAAAAAGCGATGAAAAACGTTTGTGATCCTTGGTTTTTAGACAGTTTTTGAACCGTTGAAAAATTTTATTTCAACACATTAAAGCGACTAAAAGATATATGTATACGCGTTGAAATGCTCCATGTTTTTTTGTAGTGTCTTAATCTTACTGTCAAAATATAGTAAATTGGGATCGTTTATTTAAACATAAATTATACTTGATTCGTCCCAATGCAAATTTTATTATCTTTAAATAAGTATAATTGAATGTATGACTTATCTATTTTATTTATTTTTTTTTCTTATCTTTAAACAAAATTTCACTATATAGTACCTAAAAATTAAGCAAATGAAATTTTTTTTCTTATTGTGTACGAGTGTTATAAGTGGTTTGATAATTCTTGTGAACTGATATTAGAGGAACGATATTTGACATTCTTGTATCTCCATTGAATATAATTGATACCTAATTTATAAAAGTTATATTATTCTTATGTCTATAATTCAGATTATTTGGTCATGAAATCCAGTTTTAATTTTTATTATTTTGTAAAATTTCGATTTATATGTATTGCTATAAAAAAGTTACATATAATACATACTCTTCTAATAAATGATCCACATACAACAGTTGTTTACACATGATGCATGATTAAGATTTATAACAAAATTACAATCATTTTTCAAGTTTCAACACCCACTTACGAATTACATGTAACTTAGAACTTCTATGAAAATTCATTAATTGATCACTAATTAACAATAAAACATTTATTCTTTAGCAAACATCAACGTAGAATTTATTAAAAAAAAAACTTCAACGTAGAATCATAATTTTACTATAAAATTCAGGAGACAACGGAGTGGGATCATCAAAGACAACAACAAATTACATTAACTTGAGCCAAGTATCTTCCTCATCCTTTTCACTTCTTGAGGACTAATGAGAGTGATTTTTTGAGCTATTTCATCAGGTAAATTGCCACTAAAAAGGGAAGGAGTGGTGAGTTGTAAACCTGGGTTTGCGCCATTTAAGCTAACAAATGCGAGAGCAGGAATCTTGCCTACATTAATTTGAAAGTGGAGCATAGCTTGCGGAAAAATCATGACATCACCAACCTCTAACTTTTTGTAATATGCATTGTCGTTTGTGTCTATAAACCCTGCAATAATTGATCCTTTTATCAAAACAATAACTTCTGATGTTCTGTGGGAGTGAACCGGAACTACTCCACCCACAGCCAAATCTAACCTTGCCATAGAGATTCCTAACCCGTTCAACGCCGGGTAGGCATATGAAAAGGCTAGTGTAACATTAAACCCGAAAACATTTGTGATAGATTTTTCACCACGGAATCCAGTGTAAACAAAGTCATCAGTAGTGACTTTAGCTGGATCTTTACAAGCATATCCTTCTGGCCCTCTCGGAAGACTATAATCAGCAACACAAAAGTCAAGTTCAATGGCATGATTGAGAGAGACTAAAAGAGATAGAATGAAGAGAAAAACAAGAGATTTCATCTTGAAAACTATATTAGATATTTATTGAATGCACTAGGAAAACTTTTGTTTTAGAGATTCACTTGGTTGCCTTTGTTAGCACCAATTGTCACCCTTTAAATAGGAGATGTTGGAAAAAATAGGAGACAATTCAAGAAAAATAATTATAAATATAATTAACTCACAATACTTCCCTTCTAGACGAGTTTGACTTCTTCTAAGATTATGTCATTGCTTATAACTTATCATGGATATTAATTCTATCACCTACTTCAATCATTATCTTTAGTATATTTTCCTTTGTTTAAAATATTGTACACTAGATTTAAATTTAGATCATATTACTTATTCATTTTATCTAATTTACTAGTTCATATTTTTTTTTTATTTTTAGGCATAAATAATTCCCTATAATCAAGAGCGCGGAAAGAGAATTGATCTTTTGGTAAGAAATAGCAACCTTTAATTTGATGTGTGATTTGTTACAGAATGAGTACTACAAACTACTCCACTATTGTACAAAAGATTACTACCAAAATAGGCACCTCTTATTTATTATTTGGATCTAGATAAACAGTTCATAACATCAAGAAATTAATAAAGGAAGCAACAAATCACGGTGTTATATCTTTTTATCTTTCTCTTTTTCTCTCATTTAGTTTACATATTACTGACTATAAAGTCTTTATATACAAAAAGGTTAAAGCACTATTAGAACACAAAATCTCACAAGAGACGGTCTAAATGATAGACCACAAAATTGGGCCAGCCCATTTCCTTAACTGATTTTTTTATTATAATATCAATTATATTATGTTATAATCCTAAATGTAAGGTATTATAACCTCGAATATACTATTCTATAACCCCAAATATAAGCTATTATAACCCCAAATATACTATGTTATATTTTGGGCTGGGCTTCATGGATTTCGTCTATAGAATAGACCGTCTCCCATGAGACTTACTGCTATTAGAAAACTCAATTTCAAAATAAACCCTAATTTTTTAATGGAAATAAAGTGTTTTAAATTTATTAAATTTACTTGGTACATGAATGACATATTTAAGTTTTTATTCTAAATTTATGAGTTTAATAAAAGCATACGTTATTCTCTAACAAACAAAACGACTGCATATTACATGTATATAACAATTTATATCTCTTTATTAATCATATACATAATTAATAATTAATAATTAATATATATTCTAAGATTATAAATGGCAAGTAACATTTTATGACAACCTTTTTATGATAATCTTTTTGCGAAAAGTTTATTCAAAATTTATTCAAACAATTTTTTGCGAAGGTTGACACCATAATTAATTAACTGCATCGACCTAAATATTACTTTGAAATTTCATGGCAACTTATGAGATATCTAATTTTAGAAAAAAAAATATTGTTAGCTAATCTTAGGTAAAATATTGCTTTATACAAATATGTTCCCCATAAAATTTAAGTAGCTTTTAGTGGTTAAATGAGATTAAAACGCTATATCAATTTCAGTTATATAGTGATTTCAGTAGCATTTATTGTTACAAGTACTTGTTTTAAAAACGCTATTTTTAATCGAACAATTTAATTTACACATATATACATATATATCAATGAGACAACCAAATACATAATAGCTAAAATCGTACAATAGATTATACACGGCCACATCTATCAATGACTATAATTATCTAGACAGCTAACAACTATCTGTACAACTACTTAACATTGAACAAATTCAACTCAAATTATTTTGACAAACATTCCATTTTAAAGGTTATTTTTTCATAAATTATTTTTTTTTCAGATAATCAGAGTATTCTTATGTTTAACGCCAATACTGTAATTTATTCTCCTTTCTCGTAGTATAACTACATGAGATCATAGTTCCAAATTGACTAGCAAATATACTGCATAAGGTATCATGTCGTAGTCTCGTAGATATTTACAATACAGAGTTTTAATATGAGTTGTAAGTTGCAAGTGTCTTTCCAAGCATATTGTATTCACGTTTATTTTCACATGAATCTATTTCTTTTGAGAAATATATTCATGACTACGTGCATTTCTCCATACCCTCTCTTTGGAGGGGGCACAAGTATCATACGTCCACTACCCTTCTCCCCAAGACTCTGACTATAAATATAATTTTTATATTATTAATTTGTCTTCATTTATTTTACACCTTTTCTACTTTATCTTATTCTCTAATCTAATTCCCACATCACTAAATTTCACCCAAAAATCATTCTCATAGGACGGAAGTACTAATAAATTACGGTACTGGATGGCATCTATAAACGAATTCTGTGAGGTGCAACATTCATATCAAACATAAACATGTACCATAATTTCTTTGTCAAACATTAAAATTTGGGAAAAATAAAAATTGTTGATTAAGAATTCAAAATATACTTGTGTTAGGTGTAGAAAAAGTGAATATTTAAAATTCCATTGATTAAGAAAACGCCGTATGCAAATATAATATTTAATATAAAATTATGATGGGACATTCTAAATATATTTAATTAGTTATTTATCACTATTTAATAAATCGTTGGAGGTAAAACACTCCAACAAAATACCAAAATTATGCATTTTTTAATTCCCATAACCTTCACCAAATAACCAAAGGGAGAAATATGACTACATGAAATGTATATCAAGAAGGTTAGAACTTTCTAGTCAAAATAAAAACAAAAAAAAAGGTTAGAATTTTGTAGTTTGCATTATGCATTATGACTACATGAAATGTATATCAAGAAGGTTAGAATTTTGTAGTTTGCATAACCTCAGCAGCGGAGCAAAAGTTGAAAAAAATTTTAAAAGCCCTGTGCAATTTCAAAAATATTATGATATGTTTTTATCAATTTTGTATCTTTAGACACTAATTATAGTACTCCGTATTATGTAAGTTAATGTTGAGGCCCCCAAATTTTTTAGAGTCCTGTGCGATGGAACATGCTGAACATGCTCAAATACTCTCTTGCATAACCTTCAACAAATAACCAAAGGGAGAAATATGACTACATTGAAATGTATATCAAGAAGGTTAGAATTTTGTATTTTGCATTATGCATTGCACCAACAAATATAAGTCAATAGAGTTAGTAAAAATCACTTGTCTTTGAATTTCATACAAATTATATGGTTGACAAGTTATTTAACCTGATTTGTATATGAACAAGTTGGTGGTTTATAATGAAAAAAGTCCATCAAGATTCCCCATAAACGTTTATAAGCATGACTCATTCTAAAAAGGTATACATATCTTTAATAAATCCTACTCTAAAGTATCATACGCCTTCCTCAAATCAATCTTCAACAATCTACTAGGTGGATTGAGTGTTTTGCTACCATATTGCTTCACAATATCTTGGCATAAAACAGAGTCGTCTAAAATATATAGAAGGCCTTGTTCTAATTTGAAAAGTGGTCCCTCAATAATAAAATTTAATTTTGATAATTTATTATAAAATACTTTGTACAAAGCACTAAAACCTTATCATTTATTTTATTGGAAGTTATATTCTAAAACAATTTAAGTTTATGTAAGAGTGTCATCCTTCTAGTTCAACACTTTTACAAATATTTTTTATAAAGATCTTTAGATGAAATGGCAAACCAAAATATTTATATGCATTTAGCAACTTAATCATACAATAAAAAAAGGAAAAATATGGTATAAAGTACAAATTAATATTCCTTTTAAAAAAGATACTAGTCAATAAGAAATATTATTTCATAACCTTTATACTTGTTATATTTGACGTTTTTATACAATTTAATACATTATTTTGATTATTTATATTCTATAAATTATAAAAAGTAATATTAAACTAGTTAGCAATTAAATAATTCAAACAAGACGATCAATTGATTATATTGTTCTTACATAATAGTCCCTAAATATAAAATAAACTTACAGGTGAATAACACCAATAATCGTAATATAGCGAATAATTTTAAATGAAGAAACTAATTCCACTTTAACTAAAAATGTGTGAATTTCTAAAAAAAATGGAACAAAACAAAAAGGGTGCATGAAGGAGTATAATGTTAAATATCCCTCGTTGTAACGGCTTATATAAATTAAAGATTTTATTGTACCAAAAGAATATGCTCATGTACACCATTTTGAACAGCTTCAAACCCAAGACCAAGCCCATAAACAACTATGCATAAGTTCCTCATTAGCAAACATATCTTCAATTGATTACTTTAAAATCATAAGTAATCATTTTAAGGTTGTAAGTAATCATTTTAAGATCACTATAGCAAGCAATTATATTAAAATTATAAGTGATCACTTTAACGTTATAAGTGATCATTTTAAGACAAAAAATGTATATTAAGCCAGCCCATTAGTGATATTCTCATGTGAGACCGTCTCATTTAAGAATTAATGAATATATATTCCCTTTCTCCTACCTCTCGCACGTCTTGTTGTTTAGCAAGTGTCATGTTGTGTTTTACGCTGGTGTGTTCTGCGTTTCTCGTTGTCATGCAAGTTAGGAGGGTGTAACTTCTTTTAAGAGTTAGTGAACGTATATATTCCCTTTCTCCTACCCTATATTTTATCAGGTAAAAAAATAATAAAATAAAATAAAATAAAATAAAATAAAATAAATAAGTATTATTATATTCAATTATTCACATAGACATTTATAAGAAATAAAGTAAGTTAAATTTTTAAAAGTGTAATTAACGATAACGTGTTTTATCGCGTAGCGTTTCTTTTCCGTTTTAATAAAAAAATATATGTATACAATTACGTAAATAATTAATTAAAAATTTTTTAAAAAAATTAAGGAGGTAAGGGAAGGGTGGCCGGTTGTGTGCTTGAATGTGTAACTTCTCTCATAAGTGTGCATTATGGCACATTTAACTAATTCTTAGTAGCCTCTTAATTCTTATAATCAAAGCCTTGATTTTCATTTCATCCTAAGCGCTTCAAGTGATAAAAAAATCTGAAAATTTTCTCTCATCCTTTGTTCCATTCGACACATATCAAAAAGAAAAAAAGACTCTCAATGTGCAATTAGTTTAAGTGGGTGTTCACTTAAAACTTTTAATCAAAGAGTAAGTTTGATTGAAACAAAAATTCTATTTATAAATTTGAGTTGTTATTTATAAATTTGATTTATAAAAATTGGTTATATAGGACTTTTTGTGTTGATTTAAGAAGAAAAAAAATGTGTGTTCAGCTTGTTTAAAGGATATTGTACATGTCAAAGTCAACAGCAAAAGTCAAAATAGTCAGCATAGAAGATCATTTGGAAAGTCAAAATTGGAATTGATTTCTTCTGTTCCAAGAATTGGTAATATGATAAAAGTGCTGAAGGAGATAGTGCAGTGTTCCCAACAAAACAGGACTGGAGAAGTTGGTCAGCTAAAATAACGTAGGAAATTAGTTTTTCTATTTTTTAGTTGATTGTATGGTTAAGAATTAGGATATTGCATAAATTACTAATTGACAATCATTTAAATAACCACCTAAAATAATCTAGAGGATGAGAATAAGTCTCCCTATTTCTCTCAACAACAATAGGGAGTCAATTACGTTTTAATATAATTAATTTTAATTAACTATTTTTAGCCTTTAAAATCTAGAAATTAACCGTAGCTCCTATCTTATAACTCCCAAGATTATTCCCCACTTTACCACATTTGAGAATAAGGGAAATATGGGTAGTTAGGGTTTTGTTAAATCCCACAGTTACTCTTATATAAAAAGAGATGTTTTTAACCGGTTATAAGTGTGTGCCCTAACCGAAAAAATCAAGAGAGATCGCCCAAGTAAGAAAAATATTTATTCTTTCTTTTTGCCAATTAATTTGTAATATTTTTCTTATGCAATATCTTGGTTTTTATCCGTTCTAGAGAAATTCTTTTGCAAGGGTTTTTGAGAGTTTGTAACTAGACTTAACTTAAGGGAAGTCTAGGAGAAACGTGAGAAAGAGAAGAGAAAGAGAAGGAGAAATAGAAAAGAAGCGGCCTAGTTGAGAAGAGAAGTGTTTTATGTAATTTTAATAATTGCCTAAAATTTATTAAGAGAAGCTTAAAATCCCGAGTGGTCGTGGTTTTTCTTTCTTTTAGGCCAAGAAAATTACCACGTAAAATCCTTGTCTCCATTTATCTTTCTATCTTTTTGTTTAAGTATTTATTGTTTTCTTTATATTCCGCAAAAACAGGGCTAAAATACTTAAAAGTATGAAACAACAATTCACCCCCCCTCTTATTGCATTCATCGTCTCTAAGTGTTTCTACAATTGGTATCATAGCCCTGTTCCTCATTTGATCAGGAAACCCTGAGAGCCGTATCTTGGTGTTTTAGAGATGTTGAAAATGAATGAACGAATGGAAGAAGGTTACTCTACTCAATGACCGCCCATGTTCAATGGTAAATTCTACGCATATTGGAAGAATATGATGGAGATCTTCATCAAGACCGAAAATTATCAAGTTTGGAGAGTTATCGAAATTGGAGACTTTGAGGTAACAACTACAAACTCCAATAACGAAACTGTTCCCAAATCGATCACTGAATTTGAGATATAAGATTTTCAGAAAATGGAGATGAATGCTCGTACTATCAAATTACTTCACTGTGGTCTTGGACCAAATGAACATAATCGCATTATAGGTTGCAAAACAGCCAAGCGGATTTAGGATCTGCTAGAAGTTACCAAGAAGGAACAAGTGAAGTGAAGCGCTCCAAGATTGACCTGTTGATGTCAAAGTATGAAATATATGTCATGGAACCAAGAGAAAGTATTCAAGAGATGTTCATTAAGTTCACAAACATAACAAACGAACTTGTCTCCATTGGAAGGCTTATTCCTGCAGATGAACAGGTCATGAAAATACTAAGTTTACCTCAAGATGAACGCTAGAGAGCTAAAGTCACAGCCATACAGAAATCCAAGGATTTCACTAAATTCAATTTGGAAGAGTTGGTTGGTTCCCTTATGACCCACGAATTACATCTGGGAATAGCTGACAATTCTCGAAACAAAGGCTTGGCTCTGAAAGCGAACGATCAAGAAGAGTTAGAATGTGATGATGAGGAGATTGCCATGTTAGTTCGAAAATTCAAAAAGTTTTTCAGGAACATCAGATACACCAATCAAAGAAACAACAATGAAAGAGGATCTGCAAACACAAAAACCAACTACGAATGCCATAAGTGTGGAAGTACTGATCACTTCATCAAGGAGTTCCCTCCATGGAAGGACAAGAAGGGCAAAGGGAAGGCTAGGGAAACGGGAAGACAACCGATAAAAGGAAATTTCAATAAGACGAACTTTCGTAAAGCCACGATTGCTGCATGGGGAGAATCTGAAAGCGAAGCAAATTCAGAAGCTCCAGTCGAGGAAGAAATAGCTAATCTAATCTCATGGCCACTCATGATGAAAAGTCTAAAGGAAAAGAGGTATTGTCTTCTAACTCATTTCCTATCATCTATTTAGATGGAATAAAAATGAATTAATTAAACTGCTTTTGGAGACATAAGAAAAACTAGATGAAAAAACCGCCATCTGTCTCCAAATCGAAAAAGACCTTAAAACAAGTAATGACCATGTTTCCTACCTAAATTCTTTTAGGTTAGACGTACAAAATAGGTTCTTTAAATTAGCTAGATGATAACGTCATATTAAAGGAAGCATTGGAGAAAGTGAAAAAGGAAAACAATTCTTAATATCGAATTGAATCAATATAAATTGCTAGGCTTAAATGAGAATATAAATGATGAGTCTATTCATAATATTGGTACCGAATTCAAAAGATAAAGTTGGACATAGAATCCACTAAAATTGTAAATGAAAAATAGAAACTTGAATTAAATTAAAGAAGAAAAGGGAAAATAAAAAAAATCCCAAATGGATTCTTGAGGCCAAAACTAAAAGTACTGAAGGCCTAGGATATAATAAGAATAATAAAAAGAAAAAGGTCTACGTTGATCTCGCTAGTATTAAAGTCTGTTCCTTTTGCAGCAAAACCGGGCACCTGAAATTACAATGTATAAAAAGGGAACATCATGACAAAGCGAACCAAATTTATGTCGATAAGATTTGGATTAAGAAATTAGGATTCGTGCATAATCGACATGGAACCCAAGGATGGCTGGGTTCCACCTTTTAAATATTAGTTCGTTTTGCAGGTTCTAGTGAGGGGGAACAAGCTCATGGTATCTTGACAGTGGTTGTTCCAAGCACATGACAGGCGATAGATCAAAGTTTCTCTCACTAAAAGCCTATAATGGAGGAACTATGACCTTTGGAGACAATATGAAAGGCGAAATCATTGCCAAAGGAAAAATAGGAAGGTCAAGTTCCCATGCATTTGACAATGTATTTTTAGTCGAGAGTTTAAAACACAATTTACTAAGTATCTCTAAATTTTGCGACAAAGGTAACTCTGTAAACTTTACTTCTAAAAAGTGCATTATTTCTAGGAATGACATAGGAGACACTGTTCAGGAAGAAATCCGTAAAGGGAACACTTATGTTGTGGACCTCCACACTGTTCCCAAAACAGTTTGACATGTCTTAGTGTTGTAGAAGATGACCCTCTTCTTTGGCATAAACGTTTAGGTCATGCTAGTAATTCATTGCATAATACTTTACGATCTAAGGACCTAGTAAGAGGATTACCGTCCCTTAAATTTCCAAAAGATGAAGTTTGTGATCCTTGTGCCAAAGGAAAACATGTTAGGTCATCCTTTAAACCTAAAAATATTGTGACCACCTGAAGGCCACTTGAATTAATTCACATGGATCTTTGTGGACCAATGAGAATCCAAAGCCGTAGTGGCAAATGATATGTCTTTTTATTGTTGATGATTATAGTAGATTACATGGACTATATTTTTAGTTAGCAAAGATGAGGTTTTCAATGAATTTGTTTATTTTGCTAACAAAATTCAAAAATCTAGTAATGGTCAACTTGTCCACATTCGATCAGATCATGGTAAAGAATTTGAAAATTCGAGTTTTATGGATTACTGTAATGAGCATGGTATAAGTCATAATTTTTCCGCACCAAGGACACCACAACAAAATGGTGTGGTAGAACTTAAAAAATAGAACATTAGAGGAAATGGCTAGAACCATATTGATTGCTAGTGGTCTCCCTAGAAACTTTTGGGCCGAAGCTGTTAATATTGCATGCTATATTTTAAATCGTGCGTTGATTAGACCTATCACTTCTAAGACACTTTATGAACTGTTTAAAGGTGTTAAACCGAATATTTCCTATTTTCGTGTGTTTGGATGTAGATGTTTTGTTTATGTTAATGGAAAACGTAATATAGGAAAGTTTGATGAAAGAAGTGATGAAGCAGTATTTCTTGGCTATTCATCTCAAAGTAAAGCATATATAATATACAATAAGAGAACAATGTGTGTTGAAGAATCTGTTCACCTTATTTTTGATGAAACTAACTTTATGACAAGGGAACAAGATATATGTAATTTTAAAATATTTCTTACTGACTGTGAAGATGATAAAAATATACATAAAGTGCAAGATCCTAGAAACATAGGAGAACAACAGGTTCAAGAAAAAATAGAAGAGCTTAATCAAGAACAGGAACAGTAGGGAAACCAGGACCAACAAGGTGTTCCCAGAAATGAACAGAATGAGCAACCTGAAGAGAAACGAAATGTCAATCAAGTCAATGAACCTGTTCGCACAAATGTTCCTACAAGAGAATTTGTGCCAAAACCATGGAAACATCAAAAGTCACATCCACTTGACTTGATCATAAGTGACATAAACAAGGGGCACAAAGACAAGATCCCAGCTAAGAAACTTTTGTACACACTTAACATTTCTTTTCCCATCTAACTCTATTAAAACTCCATTAAAGCTCGGTTGTTGTTGTTAAGATGAAGAAGAAATTCCATTAAAACTCAAAAAAAGTAATTATAGGAACTAAGCCCAAACGACTTAACTAACTTCCAATAATTGCATCAGATAGTTAAGTAAGTCCACCTTCTAGAAAGTGTTTTCTACCCGCATTATTCATATGCATAAAAGATAGAAGAGGGATCAAAATATAGGAACCAATCTAGTAGCCCAAAAAAAAAAAACTAAACAATGGTCATATACATCCAAATCGTTCTCCTTGATACAGATAGTAGAGGAACGGGCCTTCACAACTTCCTTGATAGTCTTCATAATAACATCTTTGGATTTTACTTTCGCTTGGCAAGTATCTTCATTGCGGGTTTTTCATATCTGGTATACAAGAAAATCCAAAGCAATGTAAAAAAAAAATTTCTTTGTTTTGAAGATTCTCCATTTTATGTTGCTAAATTACCAATCGAGGAGATTCTGAAATTGGAACCAAGCCAAGTCATAATTGTGTCTAGGCAGTTCTTGCTAAACTTGCATGAAAAGAACAAGTGTTGAGTAGACTCGCTATTGGTTCTATAAAGAGGGAAACAATCGATTGGAGTTATAATCTGTTCATACAGGCGATCCTTTGTTTTTAGTTTATTCAAGAGAGCAAGCCAAATAGTGAATCTTGTCTTAGGGAGAGCATATCTAGATCAGGCCCAACTAGCCCAATTAACCTTCTTAGGGGGATTAAGCAGCTTCTGATACACCTCCCTTACGGAGTATCTGCGATTTTCCATCCATTCCCCAAGTTACTCTTTGATACTACATATCTTCTTGAATGCCCAACTAGACGTGATGAGAGGATTAAACAATTTCCAGTTTCCACCTTTCATATATACCTCATGTACGCACTTGACCCAGAGGGAGTCCTGCATTTTGCTTATGTGCCACGCACTTTTCCTAATTGCAGTGATGTTCCACACCTCAAGGTTTCGAAGTCCGAGGCCCCCTAAATTTATAGGAATGCACACCCTTACCCAATTAACATTGCCAGGAGAGTTTTGATTGGCATCGTCGTGCCATAGGTATCCACGACATACAACATTGACTTCTTTAAGAACTTTCTTCGGGAGGACGAAAATTCGGCACCAATAGCTGGAGATACTCATGCGAACTGCATTAACCAGCTGGAGTTTGGCTGCATACACTACAAATCATCACTTGTGCCACTAATTATGCCACGGGAATTCAAAATCTGTGGCAAGTTTTGATCTTGCCACGGGAAAAATAGATTTCAAGACAATATCACAATCATACCAAAAATTTTTGCCACGGGTAGATATATACCGTGGCTAAGATACACTTGTGCCACAAATTTTGCCACGAGTAAATATATACCGTGGCTAAGATACACTTGTGCCACAAATTTTGCCACAGGTAAATATATACCATGGCAAACAAACACTTGTGCCACGGGTAAATTAATATTGTGGCAAACAAACACTTGCGCCACAAATCTTGCTACGGGAACTTTATTGTGGCAAACAAAACTTGTACCAACAATTATGTCATAAGGAAATATTTATCATGGCAAAAAATTTGTGCCGCCAATTATTTCTTTGGTAAATATTTCTCATGGCAAATAAAGACTTATAGGTTACGGGTAGCAATTGTGTGATTGTATTATAAATTATGATACCTGAATTTGACTTTACCGCAAGTTTTGATTTTGCCACGGAAATAGCATATTTAAGAGAAACTTAAAAAAATAAAAAAAAATTATCAATTATGTAAATTAAAAATCTTTATCCAACTTATTTAGTTCTATATTTATTAGAAAATAAGTCATTATTTTCCCTTATTTTTCAATTTAATATAAGAAAAAATTCTTTAAACAATGATTTAATTTAATATATTTTAACTAAAAACATTTAAAATTATTTTTGAAAAGCTTTTTTCACTTACCATATACTCAAACTAGAATATAAAAATAATTTAAAGTAAGATTAAAGTATTTTCAACAAAAGAGAGAAAGGTTGTTTTTAACCTATTCCAAGACTTTTTCAATTTTTTATTTAGTGAAAATCAGATCGTATAATCCTCTTAAATTCAAGAACACATGAAAAATGTTTTTTCTTTCTCTAATGTGCTACAATACAAAAAACTGGAGCAATTTCGACTGAAAGTATTCGACTAAATCAAAACAATCGGAAATTTCTGACTAATTTTCCGACTAACAAGCGTTAGTCGGAATTTCCGACTAACTTGCTACTAAATCAATATATGGTCGGAATTTAAAATTGGAAAAAAAAAGAATATACGACTAATAATAATATAGTAATATACTAATAACTAATAAGTGTTAGCAATATATATTAATACGAGTAATATTATTCTAATATAGGATTAATTTTGTTGCATTTGTGAAAATTAGTTGAACAAATTATTTTTAAGTAATTTTGCAACTAATTTTGTTCAACTAATTATAATTTTTTTAACTTATTATTAATAATTTTGTTCAACTGGTTAATAATAATAATAAAAATAATAATAATAATAATAATAATAATAATAATAATAATAATAATAATAATAATAATAATACACTAAGTGGTCGGAGTGTTAGGTTATAAGTATACAAACATTACTTAGATTATTAGTAAATAACTGATGGTCTAGTGGTTGGGGTGTTGGTATATCAATCTGAAGGTCTTGGGTTCAAATCCTACCCAAGGCATTTGTGTAGAAGGAATGTTATAGATTGTCAACATTAAATGATTCTTTTATGTGTTTTGAAAAATAAGATTGCCACGGGTAGGCTTGTGGCAAAAGAATATAATTAGCCACGGGATCTACCGTGGCAAGAAAAAAAGTTTCAGCCACAACCATAATTTTCCCGTGGCAACAATCTAGCCACGATCACTTATGCCACGGTAGTCTCAAACTTAAATTCCCGTGGCTGAACATCATAGCCATGGGAAATTCTTACTTGTGCCACGACTGCTACTGTGGCACAAGTGATGATTTGTAGTAGTGATATGTTAGGTACTTCGCATGCTAAGTTCTGATTTTGTCTGTCATCTTATCAACAAGCATGTCACAGTTAGTAGCAGTTTTGCGCTTAGATGATAGAGGCACACCAAGATACCTCACAGGCAGAGAGCCCAGAGGGAACTGAAAATTGTCAGCCAAAGACTGCTTTTGTTCATTACTCAATCCTGCTAGGAACATTGTTGATTTGTTATAGTTGGCATTGAGACCCAATACCTGAGCGAAAAGATAGATGCTCTCAGAGAGGACCTGGATTGATGGAGAGTCTCCTTTTCACATCAACATGAGATCATCAGTGAAAATAAGATAGTTGAGGCCCAGCTTTATACATTTAGGATGATATCTGAACCTACTTGATTTACAAGCGGCTTTTAAAAGTCGTGAGAAGTACTCTGTAACATCCCGTAGCTTAACTCGTACCGTTTTAAAAGAGAAATAGACTTTTTGAATAACCAAATATTGTTCGTGTCAAACCAGGGCGTTAAACGGTTAGTTAAAACGGACTTAAGCGAAACAAAACTTGCGGACCGAGTTCTAATAGTGCTATTATAATCTACCAGACATAAAGACTAAGCAGTAGATAAGTTTGAAAAGGTAGTTCTAATTATTACAACTCGAGAGCGTTCACGCCTCTTAAAACCAACATTTAAAAAGTACGAAAACTTAAGTTCACAATAAATTCTGATTCTAAAGTTTTATTTCTCCTAAAGTAATCCTCACTCCCCACCTGCAATTAACTTACTGCTAGTCATTATCAAGGGAGGAAACGACATCATCGCCGGATCGTTAAGACCAAAAAGTACACGTCAGCAAGAAGTCATAATTCAATTTATTCGAGTACAACAAACTAAAGATATTAACTTTAATAATTTCCTGTTTCGGTTAGTCAGCCATACTGATGTATCTTTTTCAGCCATACTGTTGTATCTATTCCAGCCATACTGCTGGTTCCACTTCAAACTCCATAGGCGAGACAATACATTAGGGGGAGCTAACCCCTAAGCAAGTCTCTACCATAGACACACGTCCTACTTCAGTGTCTATGGTCAAGTATGCATACCCCCGCGATGGCTCATAGGCTCCAAAGGCCGCGAGTAATTCATTCCACCAATTGACGTCATACTACGTCCACTTTCAAGTTAGTGAGGTCATATTACCTCTACTTATTAAAAGTTATAATATAATAAATTATTTGGAAGCGTATCAATATTCACATTACATGCATGCCCATACTTTACCTTTGTTACTATAACATATGAAACGTAACATATAGTACAATTCTATGCTGCGTGTACGTACCTTGATCAAGCAAACAAAGCACAACGTCCTAATCAATTTCCGGTCACGAATCGGCTTCCTACAAGGTTTAACCGTATTCGGAAATAAGAACACATTCAAATCATCCTTAAGGCAAACCACATCACATACAAACAACTATCGTCACACATAAAACACATACACATATCACGAGACGTATACCACAACCCTAAACACATTAAATACGAAAAAAACAGCAACTAAATCTGTCCAGAAAACTGTCTCAACACTATCAAAACGAAAATCCGACTTCACTGTTGCGTCCGGAAGGCATCAAAACCCCCGAGTACCAATTTTCATAAGTTATAACATAGTATAGATTATTTTAACCTAATTTCAAAGCAAAAATGCTCCAAAAACACCATTTTTTCATGATTTTTCAATCCTACGGGATTTTGTCTCTTTTTGTTCAAAATTCATATAAATTCTAATTTCCACATTTCCTATTAAATCTATATCATAAAACCATAAAATCATGCTCTCATAAAATAAATCATTTTCAAAATCCACAATTAACGAAACTCTTAAACAAATCATGTATTCACTTTAAGATCTCAAGCCAAGCCATGACATCCTCTTATATTTCAATAAAACTTTTTCCTTAACAATTCTACTTTAAACATATATTTATTATCATCACTTTTATTATTATTATGATTATTATGATTATTTTACACATCCATCAACACATAGTTTAACATGCTCTTTTCAAACACATCCAACACCACCATTTGTCAATTATTTAATTATAACCATACAACTATAAAATTTATGGAATAAATATGTTAAAATTCATTCAACACAAAACATTACATACTCTATATAATTATATTTAAAATTTAATAAAATATTACACATAGAAATACTTAGGGCCTGTTCTCTTCGTCTGGTCTGATTGGATAAGGTCTGAATTTACTAAGGTCTGATCTGAATTTAATAAAATATTACACATAGAAACTTTCTGATCTGATCTGAATTGTTCTGATCAGATCTGATCTGGTCTGATCTGGTCTGATCTGATCTGATTCCAATAAGAATAAGTAATAAGTCAAAAAAATAAGTTGAAGAGAACACCTTCTTACAATTGAGATGGAAAACACCAAAACTCCAAGTGTAGACACTAGTAAAAAAAGTCTCATTAGTGACCCCCTATTTGTATCTATTTTTGTAATATAAGATACAAATATTGTTTTTTGTATCTTTTATTTTAACAAAAGATACAAATAAACCTTATTTGTATCTCGTTTTTAAACACGCGATACAAATAATAGTTATTTGTATCTGGTGTTAAAATAGGGGATACAAATAACTATTATTTGTATCTTGTGTTTAAACACGCGATACAAATAACAGTTATTTGTATCGGGTGTTAAAACAGGGGATACAAATAATAGTTATTCGTATCGGGTATTAAAACGGGGGATACAAATAACTATTATTTGTATCTTGTGTTTAAACACAAGATACAAATAATGAATTAGAGAAAAAGGAAATAGGCTGGATTTCAAGAGGCGGGTCTTCATCCCTAATTCGAATTTCTAAACTACCTTGAAATGAAAATCAAATCGACAAACCCTGACAATCGCCATAACCAAAACCTAAAATTCTGCTCATCATTCACATCACCAGATCTTTCATCAAACTAAATTATCTCCGTTTTCATCTGCTGGCTTGACTATTCGTGCAATTCCACTAGTATCAAATTCTTCATTTTCCTTTTCCAAAATTAATCCGAATCTCAAAATTCAACGCCAAATTCTTAGCAGATCCGCCATTATTTCACCAATTATAAGCTCAATCATTACAAATCTACTCCAAATTTTATCAGCGATTTTGAACTGGCGGTCGTGAATCTGTTTTAGAAGATTATTACACACTAGATTAAAGGCATTGATGTAACTGTAAAAATTCACTTTGTTATTCATTTTTTAATTTCATAGTTTCTCAGACAGGAGTTCCTCCCCTTCCCCATTCAGGTATTTAATTTTGTTCTCTTACACTTTTTTCTTTTGCAATTCTCCGTATGTTTTTCTGATTGAATGAACTCCAGACATAAAATCAAGGTTGTCGGTTACATGATTCAGAAAATTATCAATTTTTCATCAATTATATCATATGGGTTTTATAATTAATCTAATGTATTCTTATTACTTGTTGGAGAATTTTGTCTTTGATTGAAAAGTGAATACTAAAAGTGACTAATATTTGGAGTGCAATCTAGTTAATTCTGGCAGAATTGTTTAATTGGGGTATTATGAGTTTTGATTGGTGAATTGTGAATACTTCATATGATTGGGTCTTTTAAATTTTTTGCATTTCATATCTCATTCTTGATTTGCCTCTCTATACCATGGTATATTTAGCAGAAATTCTCTAGTAGTGGTTTTTAGGTCCTGTAAGATTAAATTTGTTGGATGATAGATGGATGGAAAAGAGACTGATGTTCTTTGAGGGTCTTACTTGGAAATAGCTTTCAATTTAAGGCAAATATTTACCTTGTTTGATTACCTTTTCACTTTCAAGTTGTTAAATTAGATTGGACGTATTATGAATACCAACATATTAACAGGAAAATACGAGTTGCAGACACACCTCATAAGTCAAGGAGATATATACCATTCCAAAACCATATTAGAAGGGGTCCAAGGGTTTGTCTACTGTGATAAGCGCAGATTGAGCTGTGGATATGCATGTATATATGGACAATTTGCACAAAGTTTATTGGAATTTTTGGGCAATCATCATGATAAGTGCAATTATGTCCACTCATTATTTACTTATTTATGCTCATTTTAGGTGTTTAGAGACAGTTAAGGATTGGTTTATGCGTATTTGCACCATTTCGGTACTCCATGTCTAATTTGTAGCCAAATGGGTGAATTATAGTACTTTGATGTGTTTTTGTGTGTGTTCGGTTTCTATATGGCTAAAAGAACGTATCAAACTATCAATTTTGTCAAGCCATTAAGAGTAAAAGAGCAAAAGAGTAGAAAAGTGTTGTTAATGCAAAAGTTTTAAGGTGAAATTTGATACATGTCTACTCTTTTGGCCATACCTTTTGATAGAAATATTGCACTAATGCAAAAGTTACGACATTGGAAACTAGACTTCAAGAGCTTTCCAATGGTAAATTATATGTCCGATTTCGACAACCGAGGAAGAAATCGCGATCGTTTGAAGTTGCTGTAGTTTTCCGGTCCAAAACGCCGATTCGGCGGTTCTATCCTGTTATGGGACAGCCGACTCGGATGTTGCTTCTGTTTTTTTTTCACGGGATTTTAATAATCTAGTCTTCTAGTTAGATTTGAGGGCTAAGTCCTTATTAGTATAAATAGGCCCTAACAATCGTATTAGTTTTTCTTCTTTTCTTCTTCCTCTTCCTTTTCCTTTGCTTTTCATTCCATTAGACTTAGTTTTACTTTGAATTTCATCCTCTAATTTAGTTTCTCATTAATTCCACCATTAATATTCCTTTGAGCATTGTAAGTTTTCTTAGTTATTAATTTCTTATATTAGTTTTAATCTTCCTTTAGTGAACTTTGATTTTATTTAATCTTCCTTCAATAAAAAGTGTAGTTTGTTCTTTATTATTGTTATATGAATTGATTGTGGTATTATTTGAATTTAATTATTGATATTCTTGAGTTTGTTCTTTATTTCATTTTTAATTATGTTTAATGTCATCTTAGAGTTTATTTTAATTGCATTCACCATGATTAGGGAGTAGATCCATATTCTAGGGTTAGGATTTTGAAGCTATAAGTTGAGTATGATTTGATTCTTGAATGTGTATATGAAACTAAGGATTAAAGTGGTTAAATTGTGCTAATTAACCTTAAATTAAACATGCTTTGTCGGTCTGGTCAATAAACTAGCGTGTGAGATTGGGATTGACTTTGCTTTAGGGTAAATTTTAGTCAAATTCTTATAAATTCGTTCAATTAAACTAGCGTGTGAGAATCGAGTTAATAGGGTCTAAATCTAATAGTTAATCAACAGAGCGAGAGTTTGAGATTAACAAGATCAGGTTTAACCACGTAATTAATCTGAATCTTCATAGACATTAATAAGAATCAAATCATACAAGACTTTAGGGATTCCCGACACCCTAGATCTCTTCATCATATAGTTTAATCCTATGTTTCCCATTGCATTTTTAGCTTGTTAGAAAACAATCAATTAATTTTTTTTTCTCCCTAAGCAATTTAATTAGTAGAGATTGACAAGTTTCTTGTCCTAGTTTCCTTGTGTTCGACCCGCGACTACACATACACCGTGCGCTTGCGGTTAAAATAAAATTTGCACATCACGTCATATCTTTGATAAAGTCCCAGTCCATCATGTCATAAGCTTTCCACAGTTGGGAGATTAGTTCTTCCATTTGTAGTGTTTCACAATCTTGACATAGAAGAATGTTATGGAGAATGCTATGACCTGCAACAAAAGCCCCTTCCGAGCTACAAATAATATCATTTAAGACCATCTTCAAACTGCTACAAATAAGATTAGAAATGCATTTATAAATAACATGACAACATGAGATAGGACGAAAGTCACCCGAGTCATTTCGACAAGCCTTCTTAGGGATGAGGGTGATTGCAGTCACATTCCAAGCCTTAAAAAGGTTACCAGATTCAAAGAAGTTTCAGATGGCCTTAACAATATCCTTCCCTATAACATCCCACGTAGCTTTGAAGAAACCACTATTATACCCATCTAGACCAGGAGCTTTATTGTCATGGATACTCCACATCGCAGCTTTAACTTCCTCCTCTGAGAAGTTCAGGTTGAGAACACTTCTATGGTGGTCATTCATGATTGGGCCCTCATTAATGATATTCATGTTGACTTATTGCCGATGTTAGAGCTTTCCACAAAGAATGCCTTTGAAGTATTACATGAAAGCTTGCTGGATTTTTTTTTGGTTTATGGTTCTGATTCCATCTACATTGATAGAGTGAATGATGTTTCCCTTCCTTCTGTTCTTAATGCTGTTATGGAACAGTTTGATATTATCATCCCCTAGTTGTAGCCAGTTTAATTTGGCTCTTTGGTTGATATAAAACGTATAATCTGCTTTAATTTTCCTTAGGTATTTAGCTGTTGCTTATTCTTGTTCTGCAAAATCTTAAGTATCACTAAGTAGATGCTATGCTTGTCTGAGTTGGTCTTTCATATGATAAGCATGAACTTGTCTTTCAAGACTTGCTTCAGCATTTGTAGTTTTTTCAGAATTTGAATGTTGAGGTGTCCACTAATGTTCTTACACCAAATGAAATTTACCGTTGGTAAGAACTCTTCTTGCTTCCCCCAATGATTGTAGAATTTGAATGACTTTCTAGTTCTAACGGGGTTAAAGAAATATACAGCCATTAACCATAGGAGAATGATCGAAGTCACCTTCCAAGTGGAACGTGGCTTCTACATTGGGATAGGCCTCCTCCCATTTTTGGTTAGCCATGACCCTATCGATCTTACTCATGACCTTAGAGTTCCCAGCTTGCTTGTTGCTCCAAGTGTACAATCTACCATTGCTTTTAACATCATACAAGCCACAATTCTCCATTCAATATCTTAAAAGGAAGGTTTCTAATATTCTCGAAGTACTTCCTATTCTTTTATTAGAGGTTTGCAATGTAGTTAAAGTCCCTTAGTATATGCAATGTTTGTACTTTAAACTATATCATCTAAGTGCTTGAAGAGATCCATACGAGCATTTTTTTCTGTTTCCCCATATACAAATGTACACATAAAGCTACTACCATATGAAGGGGTGATATTTAAATGGATGAATTGGCTATGGCATGTCTTGATGTTCACATTCAAGTTATCACTCTTCCACGCTTAAATAATTCTTCCACCTTTGTGCCAGTGTAAGTTGTGAGTAAAGCACCATCCGGGACAAATTTTTTGTTAAAGAAGGCCTAAACCATTTCTCTTTACCTTTGTTTCAAGAAGGCCAAATAGGCTTATGTTGTGATAAGCTATGAATTTTGCCACTACATCTTGTTTACTTACCTTGTTTAGCCCTCTTACTTTGCTCTGTATAGTACTTGCCTCATTGTTGCAATGATCCTTCAACCCCGGTCTGTACTCATCACAATCTTGTATGGTCAGAAATGCCTGAATGCCATTGCTAGTCGTTAGAGGGTTACCCTGTTTTACCCCACTTTCAGCACGCGAATGTTCCACTGGATTTATAATTTGTCGCTGACTAGTGGATGCACAAGTAGCAGGACCATCCGTAGCTGCTGTAGTTTGAATTTCATCAAGCTGCTTTCATTGCCCATCAACATTGGCTGCAACAACAAGTTGGTCATTTGATGTAGCTTTATTTTTCCACACCAACTTCGACTTAACCGGTCTATAACTGTGCTCGTCTACTAGCATATTCGACTGATGTTTGGTTTGCATACCAACACGACACTCCATATTCGTGTGCCCAAATTGGTTGCATTTAGAGCTCCATTGCGGGAGCCAATAATATTCAACTAGCTGAGTTACCAATTCTTCTCGTTTATTGGTGTAATATAATTCCTCCGGTAACCGCTCATTGATGTCCATGTCGACTAGTACACGGGCATATGACATACGATCTTTATTAAGAGCGGTTGTGTCTACCTTTATCAAGTATCCAAGGTATCCTACAATTTTCCTTTAAGTGTCTTCTCCCCAATAACTAACATTTAGCTTTGGCAATTTGATCCAGATAGGCATTGTAGTTAAGCTATTTTTTTCATAAGACATTTTTGCATCTCATGGTTTAATGACAAATGGTTTTTTTTATCAAATAGGATTCCGATCATAATACAAGCTCGCTCTTGTTCCTCTTTTGAATTAAGTCTAACCAAGAACACACCTTTGTTCACCATACCAATTTTATCAATATTCATATCCTTCCAAATCCTTTTGATAAAACCATTAATGACATGAAAGGGGGATTAACATCAATAACATAGCATACCACAATAGTTTGAAAGTATTTAACTTCATTAGCAGTATCCTAATTTGTAATTTTTACTGATTTTGCAAGACTTAGGGGTCATACCTGTAGGTGGGATGGTAGCCAATTGTGCTAGTTGTTCGATTAGCTCACCCTCAATTGATTCTAGATTAGAATTCTCTTCAATCTGAGCTCTTTTCTGGGACTGAGGCAGAATAATAGGGTCATTGTTCGAGATTTCAAGAGAAGGAGAAGAAGCCTTTAAGGGTGGTGTTGTTGACGCTTGGTCACTGCAACCTCCGGTGGACGGTGGTCCCTGTTGCACCTTCCTTGGTCTCCCTCGATGTCCCATTGGAGGACACTTCTACCTAACGAGACAGTTGAAGAAGATGTAAAGAGCCGCCAAAGAGTTACCGAAAGCTTACCCACCTGGCCGGAGCAGGGTCGTTGCTGTTGCTTGCTGTTCTTCGTAGTAGTTGTCGCCTGTAATATAACGGTAAGTAGAGGTTCGATCCACAAGGAAAGTAGGGCCTTCAAGTTGATTTAGGTTTATCTTATAGATATGAGCACTAACATAAAGGGGGGTTAAGTAGAGTGATGAACAATCTTGTTTAATTTTACTAAAAACAAATAACAAAGACTATGTGGCATGAACAAGTAAAAACGATTCTTGAGTACTTGTTAGTGTTCCAATTTCGCACATTAATTTTCAATCTTCCCAAATCAACACAATCAACTAGTCTATTGAAAGGAAAAGCATCCTTATCTTGATTATAAATGCATAAATGAAAAGCATCAAGTATACATACAACAATTCAACAAACGTATGGAATCGTAAGCTAAAGCAAGATTATAATTAACCACAATGATATTCCTTCTCAAATAACTTACTAACTAAAGCAAGCTTTATAAATTATTCAAGTTGCTACTAAACTCAAATTAGATAAAGCAATCCAATTCAATAGCATATGAACAAGCAAATTAGAAAACCCATTTGCAACTAAGCATTCCAATTAACCAATTCAATTCATAAGAGCAAAGAAATTATCAAAGGTGATTATATTAATAAGAGAGGAAGACTTACAATTAATGGCAAAAGAGAAAACCTAACTTTCCTCAAGATGAATCTTAGCCAACAATGGCCATCTTCTCCAAAAGTATAAGAAAAGAAAGATTTCCCCAATTACAACCGTAAGATAAATTAAGATTTTGAGAACTAAACTACTCTAATTAATCTATCTTCTTCTTCACTAAAAAAACTATCTCAAGTTTAAAGGGATCAAGAACTTTACTACAAATTGTGTTGAAGAACGAAAATAGCTCGGTAATAGCATATCTCACATGTTTTGGCAGTATTCCACGGAGTACAATCGGTAAGAACACGTACATCATTACATGGCAATCTTGAGATTTCATGCTTCCCAACTTCAATTCACCATTTAGGGTCACAAATCTCTTCATGTTGGATGAGTACCCAGACGGAAACTTAATGCCATACAAAGACTCACAAAAGGCCCGCTTCCCTGCTTTAGACAATGTGTAGCATGATGAAGGCAAATAAACTTTTTCATTACTCATCTTCTTCTTACTGACCTTTCCCTTGCTACTGCAACCAACTTAATCAGCTCTTTCTCTTTTCTTACACACCTTAACCTGTGCCCACAACTCTGGACGAATACCCTTACATTCAAAGTAATCTCACATGGCCTTAACATCCTTTGTCTTACCCGGAATGTTCATGAGAGTCCTGAGTATGGCATCGCATACATTTTTCTCTATATGCATAACGTTAAGACAATGCGTGCCTAACATGTAGATCTCTCCAATATGTAAGCGTCCAAACGATTGATTTTTTTTCCACAGTCGATCTTCACCCCCTTGCACTTGCCCTGTTTTACCAAATACAGTCTCAACCCCCTTAACCTGTTCGTAAACCTCATAACCGGTCATCAGTCGATGAACTACACGGTCCTCAACCTCGCCGTTGAATATCTTCTTCTTCTTATGGTATTGGTGATGTCGTGGGAGGATCTTTCGATGGTTTATGAATACATGTTTGCACTTAGGAATCCATGTGGATTCCATGTCATCGATACATATTGGGCATGCTTTCTTCCCTTTGTTCTTATACCCGGATAAGTTTCCATATGCTGGAAAATCGTTAACGGTGCATAAAACCATTGCACGCAAGGTGAACTCTTCATTAGCATATGCATCAAACACAGAAACTCCTTCATCCCACATCTTTCTCAAATTCTCAACGAGAGGTGCAAGATATACATCTATGTCATTACCGGGTTGCTTAGGACCCAAGATAAGAAGGGAAAGCATAATTTACTTACGCTTCATACACAACCAATGTGGCAAATTATAGATCACTAAAAGTACCGGCCAAGTACTGTGTTAAGATCTAAGATTGCCGAATGGGTTCATTCCATCCGTGCACAGTCTGAACCTTAAATTACGAACTTCATCTCCAAAAGTCTTATGCAACCTATCAATACTCTTCCACTCCGGGGAATCAGATGGATGTGTGAGCAAGTGATCTTTCTTCAACCTATCTGGATGCCACCTCAAAATTAACGCATCTTTCTTTATAAGAAAACAAGTGCTTGAATCTAATTATTATTGGAAGATATACCACAATACCTTAGCCGGGGGCCCTATGCTTGGTTCTTTCATGGAGAACTGGATTACCAGCAATAGATAAGGCAGCATTGTTGTCACAGTTGAGTACAGTGGAAGGTAAGTGCTTGAGACACAACTCTTTTAATAATTGAGTAACTTAAATAACTTCACAAGTAGTAAGAGCCATTGCTCTATATTCAGCCTCAGCTGTAGACCAAGCTACCACGACTTGCTTTAGACTTCCAAGAGATAGGAGAGTCACCAAGGAGAAGGCAAAACCCACTAGTGGATCTCCTTATAGTAGGGCAGCCAGCCCAATCACTATCACAGTAAGCAGTAAGATGAGCACTAGATTTAGCAGCTAGGAGAATCCCTTGGTCTGGAGAGTTAGAGAGGTATCTTAACACACGAAAGGCTACTTGAAGATGTGAAGTAGTAGGTTGGTTCATAAATTGGCTTAGGATGTGTATGGGATATGAGATATCTGGCCTAGTGATGGTAAGATAAATTAATTTTCCAATCAGCCTTTGATAAATGTAAGGTTTATGAAGCGGATCCCCAAAGGTGGCAGTGAGTTTGAGATTAAGAGCCATTGAAAGGTGAAGTGGTTTTCATTTGGTCATGTGGAATTCCTTTAATATGTCATTGACATACTTCCTTCAATAATAAAAAGTATATTAAGTAGAGGAATTCTTACAATGAGTAATTGGAAGTTTCCAATCAACCTTCCTCAAGAAATGAAAATTTAAGCTTGAAGCTCCATAACCATGGCAAAATACAATTGAAGAAGAAGAAGTATTTTAATAAAAGATTACAAGATGATTTTCTTCTTAAGCTTTCTTGCTCATTTATAAAGATTTGATGAAGCTTCTTGCCATTGGATTTGCTCATCATTTGCCTATGCAAGTCGCCTCCTAAACCCCTCTAAATATCCAATTGAAAATGAAAGCCGAAATGGAAAAAGTAAGATAGCCGCCCAGCCTACAGACTGACGTGCGCGGGCCGCGGTAAAACTCCGCATGCCGCGCATGCGCGTGCCGCGCAAAACTACGCAGGCCGCGCATTCTAGTGTGATCCAATTCTTTGCTTGCTTCTTCTTCTTTGCTTGAAATGATATATTTAAAAAATGACCTTCTAATAAAGCTAGAAATATCATCTCGAGAATTACATCAATAAAACTATTCTATAAAGTAATTTCTCTAATTGTTTTATAGTTAAATCTAAATTCTACTTAATAAAACCGAAATTGAAATGGAAAAATACACAAAATAAGGTTTTATCAAATTCCCCAACACTAGAATGTTACTCGCCCTCGAGTAAGTCCCAAAATGAGAAATCGAATCCCAAAAGTTAACTTTTAACCTAAACCTTACTGCGCAATTCCTAAACCGAATCAAGATCTTTTCAACAAATAATGTTAACACTAAAGAAACTGAGTGTGAGGAATATAAAAAATTTCCCCCACACTTTTCCTAACAAAAATAAGTAATCCCAAAAGTATTTTTCAACCAAAAGAATTTTAAGCTTCAAAAAGAAATGGCACTCTCATGAAAACTTACGAAGAATCCTTGAAGTACTTATGCCTAGTAGTTGCTTCCTTCTTGTATGAGCAGTGAGCTTCAGTAGGTGCTTGAACTGGAGATGTTGGCGTTCTTTCTTCCTCTCTTTTCTTTTATCTCTCAATTCATTTTGCCTAGGCGCCCTTTCGGGTTTTCACCTAGCCACTTTTTTTACCTCATTTTCTCTCTATTCTTTTGCCTCACTACTTTCTTAAATAGCCTCTTGTTTTTGCCTAAGTACCCTTACGGGTTTTCACTTAGTGAGGCCCCCCCTAACTTTTGCCTAAGTACCCACCCTTGTGGGTTTTCACCTAGCGGTATATATATATATATATATATATATATATATATATATATATATATATATATATATATATATATATATATATATATATATATATATATATATATATATATATATATGTATATATATATATATATATATATATATATATATATATATATATATATCTATATATATATATCTATATATATCTATATATATATATATATATATATCTATATCTATATATATATTTTTTTGGAAAAATTGGGAATATATATATTAATAAAACGAGAAGAAAAACACCACACTGTGACTCGGAATCCCAAAACCTCCGGCATAAAAAACACCCCCGTAGGGAAAAAAGCCATTGGAAGAAGGAGACCAAGAAACAGGCCACCCACAAACAGCATAGGGGTGGGCTATGCAAATCGATCCAAAACACCAAAAGGAAAGTACAAAGACGATACACACCAAAAAATAAAAAACTAAAACGCCAAGATTAAAGGACGCCTAGAGACTACACGCCACGACTTGCTAGGTACAAGACACCAGAAAAAAACATTTTTACAACCCAAAAGATAACCATCATTTGATAAGCAAAGGGTGTGGCCCACAAAACCATGTATTCCATCGAAAAGGCTGCATCCTCATTGAAACACCAAAAGACACCATGGGAGATCGTGAACAGCTGGAAAAGCACCCAATTCCATCTCCCAATAATCGCGAAAACCCACAACACCGGGAATCAAACGTCGGCCATTCCAACCACCAACGACACTGGACAAACACCACCCCCAAACTGGCAGAGCCCAAAAAAACACCACTATCCTTCCGCAGACTCCAC